>OZ023265.1:27574145-27793414 GCA_964006375.1 Tillus elongatus
TCACCAACAGCTTGGATATTCTGGTTGTGAAAGCATACGTTGGCAAAGTGATTGTTTATCTGATAAATTGCAAGTTTTATTATACAGAGCTCATATACCTACCATAATATGTCCAGGTCCAGATTTTCTGCTCTTCCGATACTTCTTACATCATTAACTTCTTCTACCTGAGTAAAAAGCCTCAGATGTTGCGTACACAATATTATAGATTTGCAGTATTCTTGCACTTTTGGTAGCGTAATATCAGTTTCCCTAATAATCCTTACTATTGAAGAACACAATTTTTTAATTACATATTATACAATGTAGATGTACCTAATTCGTAGGATGATCCAGTCTCAGGCAAGATTGGCGAACCCTTCCTCGGTGCCAACTGTAAGAAATGCTTTAAAACTTGTTTATTTACTGGGTTCCTTTTAGTTCTTGATAACCTGACACCATGTTTAGTTGCTTCTGTACTATGTGTTATGTTTGTAGTTACACAATGTTCTCTGTGTTCACGTCACATTATTATTTTTAATTTATTATGTTCCATATACAGCATGACCTAACATCATTCAAGTTGCCATTAATTTACATTTACGTCTAGCGGCCATCTTCCCTCCGGTATGGACATGCGCTTTATGCCTAAATATACAATTATCGGATGTGTTTAACACAGAACAGGTAACATAATTCTCTTATAATTCCCACCACTATACTTATACCGTAATCATCATCTTTTTCATAAAATTTTAAAGTTATATAATATTATAAGAACATCTCGAGCACATTCTGTGCGAATATTCTGAATAATGATCTATTCAAATATACTCAGTATATTGATGAAGAATTTTCTTAGGATGTGATTGAATGAATGTGTTCAGAATATTCAAGATGCAGTTTGAAATTCCATTAATGTTATTAGAACATTCCGAAACAAATATTCTGAAAAGAGAATGTTCTTACATTGTGAGAACATTCTGAGAATATTTTGTGCTTTATGGGTAATCGCATCAGATAGGTATAAAATATCAAGAGTCATAAAATATTTACCTGCCAATAAAAACGATTTGAATTAAAATAAATTATTGGTGATGCTAAAACTATGCGTAGAAAATGAACTCTTTTACATTTAACATTAATAAAGTAAGATAACGAAAATTAATGAATTACATGGTTACTTACTGTTTGAAATTCCTTATGCAATGGAGGTAACGGCATTGGGTCGAGTCTCTTTTCGATCATCATTCTTTCCATGTTTGGCAACAACTTGTCGGCGTAATCATTAACTTTCGCTTTCAGTGTAACCGTTTTTCTAATAAAAGAAGAAAATAGTTACAAAGACACAAATATATCTACAAATAATAAAGAAAATTTTATTATTGCTATTTAGACAGATATTTTTTATTAAACAGGTTCGCAAGAAACAATAACTAACCGAGGAGAGTTTGCTGACCTGATTATGTCAATAAATGTCTGGACGCAGCAAATGCGTTATGGTAGCGAATTTTCGTAAAATGGTAAATATGTCTTGTTTTTAAAAGGACATTTAGCGGTATAACCTATATAGTACTAACAATGTACCATATTTCGTTAAAATAGCTTTGTTGTTTCAGAAGGTACAAACATTTTCCGAAAATGAAACTAAAAAATTCCAGAAAAACCTGGTCTGATTTTTCTGGCCAACGAACCTCTTTAAGCTAGTTACACACCTGCCAAGATATAATTATTCACAAGCAGTTTTAGGACCAAAATTGAAAAAAAAATTAAAATTTGCAAAAATTTGTTTTACAAAAAATCACCATTTTTTGTTACAGAAATTGCCTTCAGTAATGTTACACTAAATTATATTTTTTTACAATAAGTTACTAAACATTTATTATTAATTACAAACATATCACAAAAATCTTACAAACATAATTTCTACAGAAATACTAAAAACATTTCTGCGAAAACTTTTAAAATTCAGCGACTATTTGAGAGTGCCTGTATACGGCAGCTCGATTTTTTTCAACGAGTAATACAAACAAAAAGCTCTCTGAATGCGTCATTTCCATGGGGCTCCGCCATCTATTGATAAAAACGCCGTATCACAATTTGCGATTTGTGTTTGAAATATGTGCCAAAAACGTGAAAACTCTGGGCGCAGCAAGTGCGTTATGGAAGTGAATTTTCATAAAAATGTTTTTAATTACAAATATATCGCTCTAATGCGAGCAGGCATCAATTTAATTACCGGTATAACCTATATAGTAGGAACAATGTAACATATTTTATCAAAATAATTATTTGAAAATGTACAAAAATTTTCCGAAAATAAACTTTAAATGTTTCCGAGAAAACTGGTCTCCTAGCCAATGAACCTGAGGTTAATAGCAAATTGAGTTAATGAAATTTAAAACGGTTAATGAAAATTCGCAACCAAAACGCCCTTGCTGCGTTCAAACAAAAATTTTCCGAAAATAAAGTTAAATGTTGGTTTCCTAACCAACAAAACTTACGTTAATAGCAAATTGAGTTATTGAAATTTGAAGGATTTAATGAAAATTTTCTACCAAAACCCACTTACTGCGTCCAGATTTTTTTCTTACAAACATGCATCATATTTCGATAAAAAATGCTAATATGCAGTAACGAATTTGTTCTACGAAAATTAGCTAAATATTATAGACCGTTAAACCATAAGCTTCACTAAACCTACAGCGAAAGCATCAACTTAACTAAACCTACAGCCAAAGCATCAGAGAAAGGTTCTTTTTGAAATGAATTTTATGTAAATGTTTTAGTAAAATGAAGGGCAATGACGGTTGAATCTGAAACTTAAGGGTTCGCAGAACACTCTTCTTGCAACATTTTCTTTTTACAATCCGTATTTGTTTCACGTTCTTTGCCTAAACAGTGCCAATTTTGACATTTTAATTTGCGAGTTTGACGTTTCGAGGAAAACTCCAAAATTTATTTCTTTAGCTGCCCGTAACTTTTTTGTCCTTAAACTTAGAGACCTAAATTTTAGTACATGTTTCACTCTTTATAGTACAAATATGCGTACCAAATTTGGTTGTCCTCACTTTGTTGCTTCCGGAGAATTTTTTTAGAAAGAAAACAAAATTTTTCGGGAAAACCTGGTTCGATTTTCCTGGCTTACGAACTTGCCCAAGCCACTTGCAAAAGGGAGGTACTCATCAAATGATCAAGATCCGTCCATTATTATTTGAGTTATCGGTACGATATATATATATATATATATATATATATATATATATATATATATATATATATATATATATATATATACTCCCTATTAGTGATTTTTTTTAAGACAATTCACTAAAAAAGAAAATTTTAATCACCAACGACTTATGGGCCACCTGTAATTATAGAAATATTTGTTTAAGATGTAGCTCAAGACACCATATAATTAATGTATATAATTTTTTTCGTATCTTGCATAATATCGGATATATTGGACTTTAAAGATTTTTTACGAAAATTTGACAAAAATGATATACCATTAACCGATAAACTCTATAGCCAACACTACTACCAAAGCATCAGAGAAAGGGTCTATTTGAAATGAATTTTCTGGGAATATTTTAGTAAATTGAAGGACAATGACAATTGAAACTAAGACTTCAGGCTTTGTAAAACATTATTCTTGAGACGTTTTCCTTCAATAGCTCATATTAGTTTCAAGTTCATTGCCTAAATATGATGAATTTTGACGTTTCAAATTGCGACTTTGACGTTTTGAGGAAAACCAAAATTTATTGTTCTTTAAATGCCTGTAACTTTTTTGTCCTTTAATTTACAGAGCTAACTTTTGGTAGGTAACTCACCTATAATAATATAAACCCGCGTATGAAATTTGGTTGCCCTTACTTTGTTAGTTCCGGAGAAATATATTTTTTTTCGATTTTTTTCGAAAGAAAACACAAAATTTTCCGGGAAAATCTCGGCGGATTTTCCTGGCTAACGAACTCATCCAAGCCACTTGCGAAAGGAAGGTACTCACCTTCACCACTTATCAAAATCAGTTCATTATTTTTTTAGTAATAGGTGTGACACATAAATATATAAATATATATATATATATATATATATATATATATATATATATATATATATATATATATATATATATATATATATATATATATATATAAGTCTGAAACCGACCTCGGATTTGGATTCCAGGGGTCCTAATTAGCGTTCATTTGAAGAACTTTTTTCAAAATTCGAAAGTCGGAATCTCCTCGTTAGTGAATTTTTTTTTAAGAAAATTCACTAAAAGTAACAAAACAATGAAATAGCTAAAAAACGACGAACATGCATTATAATTCGATGGAAAACACAAAAATGCAATAACATAAAGGGTGTTCTATTAAGAAAAGAAAGTGTGTATCACCAACGACTTATGGGCCATCCTGTGATTGTCAAAATAGGTTTATAAGATGAATCTCAAGATATCCTATAATTAACCTATATACTGTATATGTGTAATCAGACAAAAACTGAAACTGACCCGGTATATAGGTTTTAGGGGTACTAGTTCGCGCTCATTTGAAGAAATCTTTTTAAAATTCATAAGTCGCGGTCCTCAAAAGAACGAATTTTTTCTACGAAAATTTGCTAAAATATAGACTATTAAACCATAAACTCTAAAGCTGAAACTACTGCCAAAGCATCAGAAAGGAGGGTCTATTTGAAATGGATTTTCTGGAAACATTTTAGTAAGATGAAGGAAAATGATGGTCGAAGCTGAAGCTTAAGGCTTTTTAAAACACACTTATTACGACATATCGTCTACATAATCCGTATTTGTTTTAAGTTCGTTGTCTGAAAATTGCAAATTTTGACGATTCAAATCGCAAGAAGAAAAATGATTTTCAAAATATTTTTCTCCTACTTCTTCTCAAGAAAACTTAACGGTTGTATGTAATATTCAATTGGTTTTGTTAGTCACACAAAATATTTTGTTCTTGTGCTTTCCTCTGATCACCAGTGGCACCCATTTTTTTTAAATGCCTATAACTTTTTTTCCTTTCAATTCAGAGATCTGAGGTTCGGTACGTAGGGTAAGTTTAGTAGAAACGTATATGCTAAATTTGGTTGTCATAGCTCTGTTATTTTCGGAGATACATATGATTTTCCTGGCTAACGAACTTATCCAAGCCACTTACAAAACGAAACTAGTTACCAAATTTCATAAACAGATCTCCTCATTAGTGAATTTTTTGTTTTACGACAAATTCGCCAAAAACAGGTAGTTCCAAGTCGATACCGTTTACCTGAAGGGACAGAAAGGTTCATTCAACACGGAGTAAATATTAAAATTTAAAATCTTCCTTTTATTCTATATTTGACAAACCTGAGTACTTCAGCGAAACTGCAGTTATACATTCAATAAAATATTGTAAATCATTTTGTTTATTTATCTAAATTGACAATGGATCTACATCAAGTATCGCACACCAAAATATCATGTTTATTCTATTACCTATTTTTATTGTATGCCATGACACTCCAAAATATATTTTGCATAAATGTTGTCAAAATAACCTGGGAAACCAATGAAAAACTTTTCTCGCAACAGGTTGAGCTTCTGGAAGCTGATTAATCTCAAGAGGAATCATTCAACATCCCAAACCTCGTTGTCTTATGAAGGCGTCACTCTAACTGATACACTTTCTGTGGCCAATGCATCTGCAGATGTTTTTTCAGACATCCTTCATAAGCCAGACAAATGGTGATACTGTACATCTACTAATTTAGTCTGCTTTACGGACTACATAAGTGCGGCAATGGACAGAGGGTCTCAAACTGACGTTATCTACTTGGATATCTGTAAGGCTTTTGACAGACTGAACCGCAATATTCTACTTCACAAGCTTGACTGATACGGGTTCTCATCGAAGCTGTTTAGGTTTTTAGCTCATACCTTATTGGTAGAGGCTACTCTGTTTTTATCACGAATTTCGGTCTGTCGAGATTTTGGCTGCGTCAGGTGTGCCGCAGGGATCTGTACTGGGGCCTCTATCTTTTAATTTATTCATCAATGTCATCACTAACGTCCTTGAGGTTCCTCACCTGCTCTACGCCTATGACTTGAAGATTTTTCATACCATTAACAATCGTGATGATGGCGTTAGAGTACAGAAATCTTTGTGTAGAATATATTCCTGGATCTGCCAAAATCAGCTGCCGCTGAATATCGGTAAATGTGAAGTTATGACTTATACCCTCACTAAGCAGATAATCAGTTTTCCGTATGAATTATGTGTTTTAATATATCTAAAAATATTGCCGACTTGGGCGTTCTTTTTGATAGCAGACTATCGTTTTTGAATCATATTGAGAATACCATCTCTAAAGCCTCAAAAACCTTGGGCTATATCATCAGAAACTCAAAAAAAAATAATTCATGCAGACACCTTAAAAACTCTCTACTGTGCCTACGTTAGACCGTATTTGGAGTATGCTGCAGTAGTTTGGGCGCCCTATTATGACGTTCATAGGGATGCACTCGAGGATGTTCAGCGTCGGTTTCTCAAGATTCTGGCGTATAGAGCTAATAATATCTACCTGGATATTGGCACACCGCAAAGCTGCCTGTTGTTGCGCTTCTCTTTGGAGTCGCTGTAAAGCAGGTGAAACTACTTATCATTTTTATTCGGTCTGTTACATAATGCCGTGGAATGTCCACATATTTTACGCTTGTTGTGCTTCCACACGCCCAGAGTTAATTCCAGATCACAGGTCCTGTTTCACATCGCCTGCCTTAGGACAAATTTAAGACTGAATTCACCGGTACAAAGAATGTGCTATATATGTATATATATATATATATATATATATATATATATATATATATATATATATATATATATATATATATATATATATATATATGTATATATATATATATATATATATATATATATATATATATATATATATATATATATATATATATATATATAACTGTGTACATTGCTGCATTGACATCTTCGAGTGCAACAAGTCCAGTCTCAGATTTGTTGCTGGGCTGATTGACTTGTGATCCTGCTGTAGCTCTTTTATATTGTGTTTAGTTAACTTGTTGATCTCCGATTATTGTTGTAATCTTTACTGTTTGTTCAGTTTTGTTATTTGAGGATTTTCCCGTTGGGTATTGTGTTTAATTAATAAAGAAATGGAAAGTTTTTTTAACGTCGGCCCATTTCCGCAAGATAAATGGAGCCCAAACAATGGCCCGTTATGCTACAATGTCGCCTTCCCACGGTAAGAACCGCTGAGTCAACCGTAGTCAGAAAGGAGCCAACAACTATGCAGGCTCAAACCGCAAGTAGGACGGATTATCAATGTGAGAATCTACATCAGCAGATTCCTTGTTCATCCAGAGACAATAGTGCCACGCCTGGAGGGAAGACTATAAAGAGGCTGCTCACAGAGATACGACCGTTCATTTCTTGTTACGAGTTAGTCATCTGCACATCGAGTGCATAGACATTAGATCACATGTAGGTTGATCGTCATAATTTTATTATATTGTATCATTCAGTTTTTGTAACTAAGTAATTAAGTATTGATTGTTTAAAGTATTAAATAAATTGTTTTAAAAATTCAAACGTCTTAACCGTAAAGTTAAGTCGCGACTATGGCCAACCACCGACACCAAGAAGCAGTTTCACCTCAGTATCCTGATAACTTGGTTTACCACACCCCGCCCCCTGAAGGGCGGAACGTGCATACATTCAACTTGCTGAAACACAATGACATAACCTTGGTTGATGTGAATTTTACAGTAGGTAGTAGGTACTGAAAGGGTGAAAGGGGAACCCTGGGAATCGAACCCAGTATCCTTAGGTCCCGAGGCACACGTTCTTACCCGTGAACCATCCAGGCTTTAAATGGAAAGATTAAATTCGTATTGGTATTGGTATCATTATTTGACTATTATATTATACATATTTACCTATTTAATTCTTCAAATATAACATCGAGACTTTTATTCGTTCCTAATTCGAACCTGCCATCCTTGGGTAGAAAATACTTCCCAGATTTAATGTTATTATATTTATCCTGTAAAATATGATACCTATAACTTTTTGTAGTTGAATTTGCTGTGATTTCTGCAAGATTGTAATATTTGTCACTTAGACAGGCCCCGAAAGAACAAAACAAAAATAAATATTTTAAAACCATATTTGTAAAATTATTTCGATTAACTTATCTATACTGGCGGAAGATTACAAATACGATTCCTTTTATTAGTAAATAAATTTATCAGAAGCCATAAAAAAAGTATATATCTATATATAACTAATATATCGATATTATTTAACATTGCATTGTTATAGATTTTTTCAAAGTTTCATTAGTTTAATTTTTTCGTCCACTTGATGCATTTCAAGGCAAGACTACAATTATCAGGAACGGATTTCTCTATTTTCAACAATCAAATGAAAATGTGTGATGAGTTATAGAAAAATTTAGAGAAATAATGGTTGTTCCGACTAAAGGTCAAATAGGAGCACAAGGCAAAGAGATTTCGTTTGAGAATCAAAGTTAGTTATATTTTATGGACAAAAAGGAAGTTTCTCTGTGGCTAACAGACCAAAAAGTAACAAGTATATTTTTTCCAATTTGGACACACAAAATAAGGGATTGACCTGTTAGACATAGAGCAGTCACGATATTATGTTTATATGAACAAGCAGTGTCAAATAGAAACCCTAAAAACGTTGTTTAACAAAATGTATTGAAACAATGTCAAAAACAAGTATTAAGTTTCCGACGTAGTCACCATTACGTACTATGTACCTTCGCCAACGTTTTGGAAGTGATTGAATATCCGAGGAAAAAAGTTGTTCTGACCATGTGCAAGCTACTTGCGCATAGCCCGAACCACTTCATCTTTACATTCAGTACATTGTCGAAAATAACCGAGAAAACCATGAACAAGAGACTGGTGTACTTCTTGAAAGTTGCAAATATCTTATTAATATGGATTACCGGAGGACATTTTGTTAAAGAAACCACCAGTGGCGGCTCGTGGTAAAAGGCAGTGGGTGTTCTGCAAGATTATACTTCCAAGCCCAGACACCCCCCCCCCACACATACACACACAAAAATACAATTCTTATTTTAGTTTTTACTCACCTACTTTTTATATATTAATTCTATTCTGCGATCCTGTTTTGCAGAAAACTTATCAATCGATCTTTCATTGAAGTTTTCTATTTCTGACGCGAATTTCTTTTCCTTGGATAACAGATAACAGAAAGTGCAGTTAAATGTTCCTCTGTCAGGAAATTTCGTAGAAAGGTCTTGACATGCCTTCACGTTGAAAAGCATCGTTTAGCCTCTGCCGTTGTCATCGGAGTGGTCACAATAATTTCTAATAATTTTCTGGTTTCTTTTAGAGTCTCTGATAAATTATTTGTAATCAAAAATTTCAGAAGGGGTAATGCCCAATTTAAACCTCTACAATCATTTTTTGTATAAATAATAGAGAGCTAAGTTTTCAGTCGTGCCTTTTCAAATACAGGATAAGTTGAACATGTAGTATTTAATTGGGCTTTAGGAAAGTTATTGCAGTATTCCCCAATTTTCCTGAAAAAAATAGTGAAGCAGCCACAAGATGGTCTGTAAACTCAAATCGATCTTTTGCACAATTTATGATGACATCGCATACTTTCAATGCAGAAACACGATGATCAAATTTGCTATTGTAAGGACGTTTTCGTTTATTTTCTGGTAAGTTGGTACAAATATTTGTGGCCTCGTTAATAATATCGTCAATAGTATTTCTAACATGAACAGTATTTTTTTCATAATTATCTATAGCATATTTTACTTGTGTAAGTTCTTTTTTACGCTGCTGTAGTTGATTAAACAAGATGTCTACGTGGAGCATGACATGATGAAAAAAAAAAACCAAAACACGAAAACTGAGTCATCTAATGTACGGTGAATAGAAGAAGCCGCACTACAAACAGTTTTGTTTAAAAAACATTCTTCTATTTCATAGCACATTAGCGAACTCTAATGAGAGCGAAACCGGTATGCATTTCTAATAATGGTCAAAATGCATCTAGACTTGCGTAGCTTTTCCCATGTATTAAGGGAAAAGTACCAGAGCTATATCGAACTCAGCATTCAATAGAGTAAGGCTTTGGCCACCGAACCACGAAAACCGTAGATATATGTTAAAATAAAATTAAACAATTGTACACTAAACTTTACATGCAACCACGGAAACCGTAGATATGTTGCTAATAATAAAATTAAACAATTATACACTAAACTTTTACATACATCCCTGAGTTGCATCTTTTCAAATAACAACAACACAAATGCATCTTACAATCTTGCCGATGATAAATAGTGGAATATTTTGTCAAATAGTCATACGTTTCATTGAAGTACTAGATAAGATATGAAAACGTGTGCGAACTACACAAACATGTCAACCGATTTGCCTTATTTGATGTTGATGATTTGAAATAGTTATATTAAAATCAAATTGTATTACATTAAAAAATTCATTCATCGTTGTCGCCGCTATTTATTAAAACCGTTACATACTAAATACAGATGGTAGAGTTTTTTTAATCTCCGGTTACCAAGAAGTAGTCTATATTTTTCTGAAAAAAAAAACATGCTTTTACTTTAGCAATCTTTATTTATTGTTGTTGGTAACTTAGAAAATGAAACTAGTATAGGCTAAGACAGACCTGTTAGTACTAGGGGTAAGGAAAGTGAAAGGAAAAGCTTAGAAAGTGAAATAGATGAGCAAAGCAATAAAGAAAAAATGTTTTTAGAAATACTCCAAGGGAATGTCACAAGGTCAGGTAGAAAAGTGAAAGAAAAATATTAGTGGTAGACATAGAGGTCATTGAAGAAATTTCTATAGACTGCTTTGCTGTTAACTCTGCTGACTTGTACTACTGCACTTAATTTAAGATCTGGCATTGCCAGTAGAGTAGAAATTGTTTTAATCTTATATCTCTGATCCCACATGTATAATGGTAATAACATCGCTCATAAATACAGCACTAAGATTAAAATACTTCCCCCCAACAGTGGAAAAAAGCCAAAATAATTATGATTAAGAAGCCAAACAAAAACCCCAAAGATATTACAGGTTACAGACCAATAAGTCTACTCTCCTGCCTGGGCAAAATATTAGAGAAAATACTACTAACCAGAATCACAGACCACACCAACGACAAGGAAATCCTACCCAATGAACAGTTCGGTTTTCGCAGACAACACGCCACGTAAAACCAGGCTTGCAGACTGGTAGAACATATCACTAGAGCCTTCAACAAAAACGAATCTACCGTAGGATTATTCATTGATATAGACAAGGCCTTCGATAAGCTATGGCACGAAGGATTGATATATAAAATTATTTTACTCGACTACCCTCCTAGCCTCATACAGTCAACGTACTCCTTTCTGAAGAACCAAAGCTTCTATGTAAACATCCAAGACGCCACATCAACACAGAAACACATACTCGCCGGGGTTCCCCAAGGATCCACATTGTCACCACACCACTATGCAATTTTCACCTCAGACATTCCCAAAACAAATGGTCTCACCACTGCACATTATGCCGATGACACGGCTATTCTAACCACTTCCTTAAGATGCCGCTTCGCTATTCAACGATTAAACCACAACCTACCCACTTTTGAAAATTGGTTCAACGACTGGAAAATCAAACTTAACCCTGAAAAATGCACAGCGATCAACTTCACCCGAAAAAGAGACGACCCGCAAGAAAACGTTACAATATTCAACAAACAACTACCATGGGAAAAAGAAACCAAATACTTAGGCGTCATATTAGACCATAAACTGAGATTTAGAAAACATGCAGCGGCAACAAAAACTAAAGCCATGGCTGTAAAAGGCGCACTTCACCCGCTTATTGGTTACCATAGTACGATGTCTCCGGAAAACAAACTCCTAATCTACAAAACAGTAATCATACCTATGCTCACCTACGCCTGCCCGGCTTGGGGTCATGCTGCCAAATCATATATAAACCAAATACAAACTGTCAAAACAAATGCCTACGTCAAATAATGAAAGCCCCATGGTACGTACGAAACACGCAACTACATAAAGATACAGATACGCCAACAATCCAAGAATTTATCAGAAACTCCGTAGCCAAAACTTATGAAAAATTCTCTACTCATGACAACCCATTACTACAAGACATATCCAATTACGACGAAAAAACCACTCTCAAATACAAACGACCGAAAATAGTGCTAGCACCAGTATATTAAAACACCCCAGTGGCATAAAACCCCATTAAACCAAACAAAGTGAAGTAATCGTCCGTTACATCAATCCGATAAATCGGCCCACAGACATATGTCTGGCCAAGAAATCATTTAGTCAATAGTCCCACTTCTCAACACGGGTAGTACTAAGTCTTCTCTCAAAGTTCCTAAATCACAATTCAAACACCAATTAGTTATATCAGTCAGAAGCGCCGCCGTGGCCGTGTTGGAAATTTCCAATTCGGACTCGGCGACGACGGTTCGAGACTCACCGGCAGCGAAAGATTTTTCAAATCACTTCTGTCGAGCTTAATGTGGAGGGTAGGTTAGTTTAGATGAGCAAAAAGGGTCAGCATTGGACTAATTGCCAATAAGCACCTTACCTTTTTATATCAGTCAGAAAGAATTCAAAATGTTCACTTGTTTCTTGTTGCCTCTTTCATTCCACAACTAAATTTACCCTTGGGGTGGAATATTCGTTGAACTTCTGTTTTACTGCGCAGTTTTTCTTTTCATCGGCCTATAAATTAAAGGAATTGTATATTTGTAGGCATTGTTCCCCCATATTATGTACCACCCTTCTTTCTTCTGCTGCGTCATCCAACCCAGATGCAAGTATATATATATATATATATATATATATATATATATATATATATATATATATATATATATATATATATATATATATATATATATATACAAATCTTTGTAGCCACTGTTTTTATATTATAACAACGTTGATCTGTCGCACGTAGCAAGAACGCACCGCTATGTCAGGAGTGCTCTTCGCGCCACCCCAGCACACCTATCGAGCCCACAACTTTCGAAGAAGTTTCCCAAATAATCAAATCATTAAAAAATAGGAAAGTTCCGGGATACGATAGACTCTCCAACGTAGTCCTGAAAAACCTCCCCCGCAAAGCCGTGGTATTCCTAGTCACGATTATGAATGTCATGCTGCGACTTCAACACTTTCCTTCCATGTGGACTCTTGCCGATATTATCAACATCCCGAAACCCAGCAAAGATCCGCTATTCCCCCAGAACTACAGGCCCATTAGCCTACTACCAGGCATCGGCAAAATCGCCGAAAAACTAATTCAGAAAAGGCTAGCTTCATTCACCTCAGATAATCATTTCCTCCCGGACGAGCAATTCGGCTCCAGACACCAGCACTCCACCACTGACCAAGTCCTTCGTGTGGTGGAAAACACCACCGAATGATTTAATAAAAACAAGTCAACTGGTGCAATATTTCTTGGCATTGTTCAAACCTTCGATAGGGTTTGGCATTGGGGTCCCTAAATAAACTTTTATCATTTAATTATCCTCTCCCTTTGATTCTGCTAATCAGGTTATACCTGCAACAGAGGAAGTGCCAGGTCAAACATCTGGGAGCCAGATCTAGAACGTACTCAGCCACGGCTGGTCTTCCCCAGGGTTCTGCTATCTTCCCTCTGCTGTACAATATATTTGTCGCAGACATTCCGACAGCGCCCCTAAACGTGACATACGCACTGTACGCAGACAACACTACCATCCTCAGCAGCTCCACTCAGCCAAGGATAATAACCGAACGACTACAGACCGCCGTAGTCGAGCTGTAAGGCTGAGATAGGAAATCCCTTCTGGCCATAAATCCCGATTAATATTCAGCAGTCCTATTTTCCAAGAGGAGAAACACACCTCACGAACACGTTTCATTAGACAACAGTCTGTCACGATTCCGCCAAATACCTCGGGGTTTTCCTCGACAAGCACTTAACATGGCGCCCTCACGTCGAACACGCCCGACGAAAAGCTTCGATGTTCATCCCGAAGCTGTTCCCACTTCTAAATAGAAATTCCAAATGGTCCATGAACAATAAATTGCTCATGTACAAAGTGGTCATCCGGCCAGCCTTGACCTATGCATCCACTGCATGGGACACCGCGGCCGCAACACACATCAAGACCCTTCAAATCATCCAGAATAAAATTCTGAGAATGGTTACCGGAGCGCCATGGTTTGTCAGAAACAGTCAAATTCACTCTGATCTGGAAATGCCTTCGATACTTGAGTTTATCACTCAACTATCCACAACTCAGTTCGCAAAAGCCGCTTCTCACCCAAATGCTCTTCTCTGTAGTGCCACCGACTACGATGAGCAACTTACATATAAGCTTAAGCGCCCAAAGCTTATACTTACCCGCTAACGCCCCCGCGGCAAAATCAGAATGGAAACATTCAAACCCAAAAGTCATTGTGTGTATTCTTTCCGACGGAGGTATGGACTAAGGTCCGGTACTCCTAGGGAGTTTTAGTGAGTAGGTGTACTAAGAGTACGAGTCTCACAGTACCTCGATATCGCACGGTGCTGTGAATGAGGTCTGCATGAGGCATCTCTCCTCCCTGTATCAAAAAAATAAGAACACTGTTTCCAATTGGCTGCTACATTAACTCTTATTATTAACAGACTAAGGGGGTTAGTATTATTTTGATATAATGAAATTTAGTTTGCTTATACTTTCTTCGCAGATATAAGCACTAGGTTTCTTTTAGCTTACTTTAAACCAGTACTTCGTACTATTTCTGACACCATGTTTTACTTTACATTTTTCTGTAATAAAACATCACCTTCTACTTTTACTTTAACAGTCTTTATTTATTGTCACTGTTGCTTTCTTGACCTTTGAGGTGACAATGTCCTACCAAGATTGACCGGGCGTTGTGACAGCTATCTACGTCCACAAAATGTCCTCTGCCAATTGCTACATTCAGCCACACACAACACTATTCACGTATGTAGTACATTAAAGAAGAATTAATGAGAAAACAAGTTAACGGTTTCAATTAATTAGCTGCTGATTCCCTTACTTGGCGAAACCATTCCGTCCTAAATGCAGACTTAAAAAGTTTTTACCTTATGTACTTGTTATATTTTCTTCAACCCGTTGTGCGTCTTACGGCCTGCGAGACTGGTTGTAGAAAAGATAAAGGAATGGTATGATGTCCAACAACATTTTAATTATTTTTTTGTCATTTTGCACGTTAGCGAAATGTTAGTTTGAGGTAAACCAACTAGGGTACTCGGTACGATCTCAGGGTTCTCCTTTCACTTTTTCAGTACATACTGTAACATTAACATCAACCGAGGTTGTGGCATTTTATTTGAGCAAGTTGAATGTCTCCACGTTACGCCTTTTGGAGGGGTGGTAAAGTCGTTGCTCCCGTGTCCATGCGATGTTGGGCACGTTAATGATCCCTACCCTCTTTAAAGAAAAGCGGGGGTCGGCAAATTTTCCAGGATAGCGAGGTGAAACTGCTCCTGGCGTCGGTGATTAGCCATAGTGGCGGAAATACTCCTACGTTAAAGAAACAAAAATACACACAGGTAAACCAACTGCTGATAAATAAAGCTTACCACCTTACATGTACGCGGAAACTATAACTACCTTGTGCCTCTCTTTTCTATCTGGATTGCATTTTAGTGCATTTTTTTTTAAATCACTAATAGAGAGGTATCGATGGTGAGACTTTGCAAAAATTTTTTCAAATGAGCGCGAACTAGGACCCCTAGAACCCATATCCGGGGTCAGTTTGAATTTTTATATGTTTATATATATATATATATATATATATATATATATATATATATATATATATATATATATATATATATATATATATATATATATATATATATATATATATATATATATATATATATATATATATATATATATATATATACATCTATCCGTCTGATAACTCAAAAAATAATTAACCGATTTCGATGAAACTCGGTAAGTGGCTTTCATTTTATTAATGGCTTGGATGAGTTCGTTAGCCAGGAAAATCGGACGGGGTTTTCCGGGAAAATTTTGAGTTTTGTTTAAAAAAAATCTGCGAAAATTACAAAGCTGTTCTCATGAAATTTAACGGATATATTGCCTTGTGAGAGACCTTACTACGTGCCAAAATTCAACTTTCTAAGTTTATAGAAAATTGAGTTATTCAAATTTTGAATTTTCTTTTGAAAAAAAATTTTTTCTCCGAAAATTACAAAGTTATTTTAATAAAATTTGGTGGATATCTTGCCTTAGGAAAGACCTTACTACATGCCAAAATTAAACTTTCTAAGTTTATAGAAAATTGAGTTATTGGAATTTGAAGCATTTAATAAAAATTCATTACCATAACGCACTTGCTGCATCCCGTTAGTTTTTTCATTTCGCACGTTTCAATAAATTCCTAGTACTTCCTTCATACTCCTTCCTCTCCCATAGTATTAAAATTCGAAGTAAACTTGACGAGGGCTGGTTGTTCCCAATTGCTCTAAAGCTCTGGAGTTTTTTACTCTTTTTACCTGCTGCTTTCTCATTCGTCAGGCGACAGCAGCTTCTAGAACTCTGCGATAGTAAAAGCAAAGCAACTTTAGGTTACATTAGTAGTAAAGAAAATAATTATTTGCGGGTCATCGATGAGAATGTCGCTATTTCATGTTTTCAGATATCTTAATTTTACATTGTGCAATCTAATGTTTTATTAAGGTCTACATAGTATTGCTGTGGTTGAAATGTGTATTAGATTATTTTGTGGGGGATGGGAGATGTGGGTATCCAGCACTTATTGCCGAAATCCTTAAGATCTATTGTGACCCGCCTTCGTCTAACTTTCATCGTTTGATTTCTCCTTCTCAAGTGACTGAAACCTTAACTTCGTTAGGTCCTCGTTTTGGTTCAGTACATGACGTGAACTTATTAGCCAAGAGTTCTTCCTGCCGAATCTGCACAGTCTTGACAGACTCACTTGGCTCATGCACTTTCTGAGTTAATAGTGGCCTGTTATTAGACCTACTATTATTCGAATGACAGTTGTGCTCCTCCCCAGATAGGTCTTTTGTGAATTTATGCAAAGGCTCTTAATAAACTGTTTGCCTGTCACTGTCGCGGGTAGTGTTTTTTTGCGGATGTATTTATTAATGAGCCTCTTTATGCTAGACCTAGTCAGGTCAGGTCAGGTCAAGTAAGGTCAGGTTAATTCAGGGACAATTCAGGGTCTATGGTTGGCCTGGACGTGCTTTTCTGACCATACAACGTGTTTGCGTTGTGCTTTGTGACTGATTGCTAGCTTGCTATATTGTATCTATAATCTGCCCGTACGTAAAATGTGAAGTCCTGAGCCTAGAGGAGAGGAAACTGCAACCAAGGGCTATAATACTTGGCTGACTTATTCGCAATGAAAAATAGTCAGTTTTTATTTTCTAGGGTTTACTTACATTTTTTGGACAACGTGTTTATAATTACCACTCCTATTACCATTAACATGTGAAATGTTTTACTGTTATCAATAATTTAAAATATACGTACCTGGGCCAATAGTCCTTACTCTTTGTCATTTTATTTTCATTTAGAGGTTTGCTTGCTAAGGTCCGAAGAAAATTAGGAGTGTCGGGAAAATGAGATGATTTGTAGGATGGTGGATAAAGGGGTTAGGGGAGGACGATGGAGGTGGTGCAATGATTCGCGGTCTTTCTTTCTCCTAGCTGTCTAATTTTTTAGAGGTATTGGGGGGAAGGGGGGACGAGACGACTTTGGGGATTTTGGGACGGGAATTGGGGTGTACGGATCCAGTATAAAATATGATATGGTCTTTCCTTCCTCTAGTGGTCTTTGTGGAGGACAATTGAGTTGTGGGCAGCTGAGGATTTTTTTCTCTAGACTTCTACAAGGTGATTTTTTTCACACTTCGCATAAGCTCCTCTCAACCTCGCTTGCCCCACCAAAAACCCTTATCCGGGTTCCCTAACTTTGCTGGGGGTTGAAAGGACAACATTTTACCTACGGTTTATGTAAACAGGATTGGTCCTAAAGACTTTCGTGGAGGGTAGGTTTTACGCCTATTTGTAAATTTATTTCTTAAATATTTCTTACATAAATTACATTTACATTTCTAAACTTGGTACATTTTTAAAATTACTTGAGTTATTTACACTTTTCTCACTAGATGTCTTTTTTGAGTCTTTCAGTCTTCTCAAACACACATAACAACCACTTGTATCACTGTTACCGTCTTTGGCACTTATTTCTAAAATTCATATATTTTCTGGAACATGTTCGTAAACACTTCATCTAGTCTGTATATGGGCGGATTGAGGATAAAATAGAAGAACGTGTTAATATCTTCAACAATTTTGTTCAGACTGTCGTACATAACAACACTAACAACATGTAGTATTACACGGTGAAGAGTTATTGATAACACATCGCTAAAAATGTTGATAATCCAGTCGACACTGTCGTGTCCGGTGAATCTTATCTCAATGAACCTACAAAAAATAAAAGTTAATTAGTTATTGTAATAGAAAAATGATAATAAAGACGTTAAGTCTAATAAATATTCAGGAAGATGACTTGCAATTAGCGACATATATGTGTGTTCTAGAAATTAGGTGCTCACCACAGCCTCGATGGACACAATGTGCTAACTAAACAGGCCGTGTAGAACAAATCAAGAATTGTTTAATCATTGGTCCTAGTAATACTTATCCCTTTCCAAGGAAAGCGAACGTAAAAGTGTTTGTTAGGTATATTTTTACCATCATAAGAGATACATACTAGTTTCGCTCTAACTGGAGGGGAAAGTAATACTAAAGTCACCAGGCACTTTTGAGAACCCAGCTAAGGTTTTTTGTTTAAGAGATTATGTTACTAGGGTTGTTATTGTCAGTTAGGATCATGTTACTAGGGCCACAATAAACGAACGTTAGAACTAATATCCTCCCCTACACTTAGTTATTATGGGGGAGGCCAGGCTAGGACTATACAGACTAGCCTGCAATGGTAGACTGAGAATCAACCCAGGCTTTAGGGGCCACTGCAAAATTCAGAAGATCGTGAAGGAGCCCATGCTTGAAATGAGGTCAGACTTCGCGAGTCCGCGAATCTGCAGGGAAAACAACTTTACAGTGGATATCCCCGACCTCGTGGCATGGCGGGAGGAGACTCCGGGCATACCACGGGACGCGCTCGTCTGGTTCACGGACAGATCCGGCGGGGAGCGTGGGACGGGGGCAGGAAGGACCTAGGGTAGTCATAGTATTTCCCTCGGAGCCCACGCAACGGTGTTTCAGGCCGAAATGTACGCCATCCTGCACTGTGTGTGGGAGAACAAGAGGAGGGGCACCACCAAGAAGCGGATCCTCATAGCTACAGACAGCCAGGCAGCCCTTAAGGCACTAAGTAGCTCACGGGTAAATTCCTGGCTGGTGAGTGAGTGCCGAGACGAGGCGAGCGACCTGGCTGGGCAGGTGACCCTCATCTGGGTGCCGGGTCACTCGGGAGTCAAAGGCAATGAAGAAGCTGACACTCTCGCGAAGAGAGGGTGAGCAGAACCATTTATGGGACCAGAACCGGCTCTGGGCGTGACAAAGAGCACTGCCAGGGGAGCCATTAAGTCCTGGGTCAGAAACCAACAAAAGGTGTGCTGGGCAGACTGTCCAGGGCTCAGACATGGGAAGTCAATAATTGACGAACCCAGCTCAAAGAGAGCTGCTAAATCTTAGCAGAGGACAGCTCAGAAACACAACAGGTCTCTTGACAGAACACATGGCCGCCAAGAAAGAAGAAGAATCAGCCCAGCACATCTTGCGCGAGTGTAAAGCTCTGTACCGCAAAAGACAACTGATCTACGGTCACTCTAGACCGGAGACAGAGCAATATAAAACTTCACCCTGTGCAGACTAGTTCAAGGCACAGTGATTTTGGAATGGGTGGAGTAAGACTAAGAGTATGCACAATCAACCAAAGGTTTCAGTGCCATCGGGCGGCAAGGCCGCGGACCAGACCTGAGGGAAAAAAAGAATTAATATTCTAAACAGATATTACTAGATAAGGATACGATACAAATTATATACTGAGAAATATTAGAGACCACGAAACACCAACTACTAAACCACAACAAAAAGAGTCTTTTCAGAAGGACGAAGCCCCCCTACCACATACTAAAGGTCTCACCGCCAAATTGTCATCAAAACCACACTCTTCACACTAAAGCAAAAACTGTCAAGGGTAATAAAAACTCGCAAGGATGCGATTCTTAACAAATCCCGTGTTGTTTACACAATTATGTGTTCCGACTGTTCCTGAACTTCGGACAAACCAATAGGTGTATCCACAGTAGAATATATTAACATACCATCGCAGTTAAAAAATCTGATCCATCATCAGCACTGGGATCGTATTCAAATAGGACACATAATTGACTCTGTCAACACCAACATCATAGCTCTTCTAGTCTATAACTTCAAAACTAGAATTCTCTGCGAAGCGAGTAAGATTTAAAAACGGTCCGTATGTTTATCTATCACCGGAAATGTCACCTAAATGAAAATATTTTTATCTAAAAGTTTAGTGACGGTTATCTAGGGCTAGAGAACCAAATTTTCAGGAACAAAATTACACTCTAAGCAACAACGCCGGTGGATGAAATATATATGGGAATTTTTTTAATGAAATTTATTGATGAGCAGACCATCGCAGTTAGAAAGTCTGACCCCTCGTCAGCACTGCGATTGTATTCACATAAGGCACAAAATATACTCTGACAATGCCAAAACCATAACTCCTGTCTAGAACTCCAAAACTAAAACTATCTGCGAAGTGATCAAGGTTGAAAAAACGGTCTGTATGTTTATCTATCACCAGAAATGTTAGAGAAATGAAAATATTTTCATTCAAAAGTTTAGGTGCGGTTATCTAGGGAACCAAATTTTCAGTAACCGAATTACATTCTAACCAACTACGAGGGTGGATCAAATATAAACCAGTCTTTTTAGATAAATTTATTGACACAGTAAGAACATTTTTGAGTACATTTTATTTTTATATGTAGTTTCCTCTTTTATCAATGCGTTTTTACCAACGGATTGGATGTTTTTAATGCCGTTATCGAAAAAGGAATTTGATAGTGTCTCTAACCAATTGCGCACAAACCTGGGGCGGCTCCTCAATAAGTGCGCCCGTGCGCGCGCACTGCCGCCTGCCGTGGATAAAATAATATTTTTGCTATGCTATATTTTAATATTTTTATTTACTTTTTTACCTCCTGCATTCAACAAACAAAATTAGTATATCGAGGATCGCAGAGAGTCGGCAGCCATTAATACAGAATACAGTATCAGAATAAGTATAGTGTTAATCGTTGCAGACGTTATATACATCCATATCCATATGAAGCACTCGAGCGGCAGTGTGTATTTTTCGGCGCTCTCGTGAAATGCGATACTTCAGGTGCGAAATGATCGCCGAATCTTGATGATCTTCATCGAAAACGACCGAATAAGCAATCTGTTGTGCGCTATAAAATAACACACTAACAGTTTGTAGTGAACTTTTGGCAGAGCGTGTGTACCTACTACTACTACTACCTAGTAATTTTCGTTTTCGCGTCGGATTGATTTTTAATTAGATCATTTCGTTGTTGTTTACATGTTCTAACAAGACAATTATTATTATTATGATGGTTACTACTTCGGGTTGCTTAATAAGTGGACAAAATAATTGTGATACTGTGATTAATTCAGTGTATATTTTAAATTTAAAGGTTAACTTTTTAAGGGACTTTTTAACTACCATAACGTATAACTATCTAGCGGAAAACTTGGTAAGTAGTTAATAATTATTAAGTTTAGTAAGTAGGTTTCTTTATAATACATTTTCGGGAAAAAAATAGGCGAGCCCTTCATTTTTAGTGAATTTTTATTGTATTCAACCGATAACTCAAAAAATAAGCAACTGATTTCGATGAAACTCGGTAAGTGCCTTTCTATTATTAATGGAGTGGATGAGTTCGTTAGTCAGGAAAATCGGATAACGTTTTCCGGGAAAATTTTGAGTTTCGTTTAAAAAAAAATCTTTTCCTCCGAAAATTACAAAGGTATTTTAATGAAATTTGGTGGATATTTTGCCTTGTAAAAGGCCTTACTACACACTGCCATTCAACTTTTAACATTTTTAGAAAATTAAGTTATTCAAATTTTGAGATTTCTTTTGAAAAAAATTTTTCTCCGAAAATTATAAAGTTATTTTAATTAAATTTGGTGGATATGTTGCCCTCAGTAAGACCCTCCCATATACTAAAATTCAACTTTCTAATTTCGTAGAAACTTGAGTTATTCAAATTTGAAGCATTTAATAAAAATTTACTACCATAACGCACTTGCTGCCTCCCGAACTTTTTTTCTTGCGCATCCTCAATGCATTAAGGCACGAGCCGCTACTGGCACAAACGCTTCCACATTTTGGGCATCCTCCAAGTTTTCTTTGCGTGGTCCAAACATGTGAAAATCACATGGTGACTAATCCGGGCTATATGGCGGATGTTCAATTGCTCAATAGATTGCTTCCAGTGTTTCTTGTGTTCAAGGAGCTGCATGTGGCCGAGCGATGCTGTGGAGAATAATCACACTGCGTATAAGAAAATCTGGTCTTTTCGCCAAAAAGCCAGCATTGCTTTATCAAGGAGCTGGCAGTAGGCGGTGGCGTTAACTCTGCGCCGCTCGTTAAGGATATGAATGAGCAGTATGTCTCTGCAATCCCAAAAACAGTGGCAAGAACTTTGCCTGCAGAAAGACGAGGTGAAGCTTCTCAAGGTTTCCCCACTTCATGTGTGGATTCCGGAGTGTAATGCCGTAGGTGGTAGTGCGATTAAAAAAAAAACCTCCCTCTGCTCGAT
This sequence comes from Tillus elongatus, assembly GCA_964006375.1. NCBI lineage: Eukaryota > Metazoa > Arthropoda > Insecta > Coleoptera > Cleridae > Tillus > Tillus elongatus. The sequence continues at coordinate 27,597,156 of OZ023265.1, forward strand.
ATTGCGCCAAAGCCTTTCGCAACGGCTTGCTTTGTGATATTCCGTGAGAGGGTGAGGAACCCATCTTACTGACACTTTTCGGTAACCCAGGTCATTCAAAATGCTCGATTGTGCACTTCCGTATGATACTCCAACTTCTGCAGTAATTTGTGATACTGCAAGGCGCCAGTCAGCTTAAATCAGATCACGGGCTGCACGAATGTCTGCCTCACTGATGCTTGTCCGGGGTCTGCGTGCATGACCCTCGTTTGCCACTGATTTTCGGCCACTTGAATAGTTGTTTTCTCAGACTTGCGTCTTTGAAAGGATTTAGTTGCCAAATTGTGCAGTCAATAGACGCAAAATTTCGGCGCATTTGGCGCCCTCCCGCGTAAAAAATGCAATAATACGTTGCTCAACTAACTTGTGTACCTATTGCTCAGACATGATGCTACTGACAGTTAATTAGCCTTAGTGAACCGAGCTATTGGGGTCACCTCGTCTTAACATTTGCGCCTAATATATACTAAGAGATCGTGCCTCTCCCTTTATCTAACGAACGTTAAAATAATTCCGGTTTATCTTTGATTCACCCTCGTAAACGTCTAACAAACGAAATGCGTGCAAGACCCTGCATTAATACTGTAACGGTTACGTTTCGTTACTGCTTTAATTATTCAAAATAAACCCGTAAGAGACTTAATCGGGAGCCGACAATCCAATATCTGTAAGGCAACTCCTGTTTTAATTTCAAAATTATTTTCATGAAAAGTCGCTAAATCTTCAAGTACCGTAAACCCCTTTACTGCATCTTCAATTTCTACGCTAAAATTCATTATATGTTTGCCATGGAAAACTACCTCGCATTATTACTGAACAAATATTTCCAGGAATGATATAAGCATTTAAAACATACGTTAGGAATATTCGAGAACAAAATATTGTTTATTTGTAATTGTCCGGTGACGGTTGGAGACGTTGGAGAGAATAGCCGGCAAAGCCACCGATTGGAGGTCTCGTTTTATCTCATTCGAAGAATGGAGGCTAGAAAGCGCTCGCGCACAGCCACCAAGCGTCACAGTAAGAATTTTTGCATGCAGCGACCTAGCAGTTGCCGAACCCGACACATTAGCAGGGACTCTCTACTGAGCCTTCATAGAGTAAACACCCGTCAGTTTTCGGTGGCTATTAAATTATCTTAAAACGGGGTTGTAATGTTCTTTCTGTTATCTGTACTACTAGTAATTCTTGTCAGTGATTGTTCGGAGTAATTCAAGTGATTTTAGAGTTTAAATAAACATAGTATTCAGCACAAAAACGCGAGCTAACTCGTGGCTCTTTGTTTCCAATTGTTGATTTCTTGTCGTGATCAGAAAGAATTCCTGGTTATTACCGTGCCTTAAGCCAATTGGTAGTACATTTTTCTGAAGCAAATTCACGTTTTAATTGCGATTCGCAAAGTTTCCATCAAGCGAATTCAGAATCTCGACATAGGTGTCAAAAGGTCTTGTAGTGCTGGAGTGATAACATCCACCGGCCCAATAATATCTGATGAGAAGTCCCAGTCGTTTTCTCCAGCTTTTCCGCTCTTATTGGAGTCTGGAATCTGTGACAGGCACTCATGATTGATCCCACCTGAAAAGCATCTTCACAGGGTCATCAGATAACTTAATACCGGAAGACTGGTGAGTCTAAACAAATCTTTTCTCTGATGCAGCAGAATTTTCATGTCGAAATCTAACATCTGAAGTGTTAATAACCTGAACTTTCAAAATCACGTAATCAAGTTTGAGCTAAACAATGTCAGGGAGGTGCTGTCAGCACAACTATATATTTTCTGTTTAATCTATAAGATTTTGTCAATTTTTGTAAATTTAAACACACAGTTTTTATTTTTTAAAATTGTAATTGGCAAATTTTGTCTGTAAAGTATCTAACCTATACATTCTCTTTAATATCTCTTAGTTTTCATAATTAATATAGAAATTTTACGTAGGCAAATACTAATAGATTTTCTTTCTTTGGAGCCTCACTCACGAACTGGCCAGTTAGTTCACTAGAAAACCTAGTAATTGATTGAAAGACGTCAAGTAACTTACCTAATCACTTGTCTTTATTTTTGAGCGATACCCTAAGTAATTAACAGTAACATTTTAGTAATATGCAACTATCTTTATCCTATTGTTTTGGTACATGTATGTAAATTAATCATTTCTTGCTCCTGAAATTCTTGCTACTTATCTGATTGTTATTTCTGTGCAATTAATGTTTATCTGAGATTTACCAACCATTTTTATTTCATTTTGTTTGGTATTCCAAATGTAATCTATATGAATAAACTTATATATTTTGTTATATTAAAATATCTGTTTAATTGAGGAGAAACTCCTCCCCAACTTCTCCTTTCTTTTGGCATCAGCGCAAATAATTATTCTTACATAAATAAATATGTTGTTCATATGAAAAGTATAAAACTTACCCAGAATTTGTAATTTCTAGTGTATCCAATGACGCCTTGTATTCACTGAAATCCATAGAGAGCGTTATTCGCATTTCCAAATCGTTCACGCTTGCTTCAATACCTCCAACTGGCCCTAGACCCATGAATTTAGCGCTGTAATCATAATTTGCCTGTAATTTAATATTGTATGTAGTTCAACTTTTAAGAAAACATTTTTTTAAATCTTACCAGTAGACGTTCAAAAATGATGGGTATATCTATACTGAGATACCGACTGGCACCAATGTAGTGTACTACTGCGTTTCCGTTCCGACGTATAGTTGATATATCACTTAAGGTTCCATTCGTCAAATCAAGTTCACCGTGATATCTGATAATATACGGAAAGGGTTTCTGAAAAAAAAGAAGTTAAATTGAAACTATATCATTATTGCCAAGAAACCCTTCTGTCCACCCCTCTGTCCCGTCCATGTATAAGTAATGGTGACAGGTATAAAGAAGGCAGGCTATTGCGACGAGTGCTGTGCCCGTAACATTAGACATCAAATAAATGTTCCGTGCAGTACGCACGTAACACTAGAAATCAAATAAATGTTACGTGCAGGCGGCGTACCCGTATCTGCACACGTAAATTATTCTTTACATGTGCGGGTGTCGAATTATTTAAAAATACACTAACATTTAAAACCCGAAATTAAAAATAGCTTAGTATGATTTTAGGCTCATTAGTAATCTTTTATTTTTATTTTATTTCGACAACACACCACGAGGGCTCACAGCCTAAATACTATGGTACCGTGGGCGTCGACAAGGAGGAAATAGGCAACTTGTTAATTCTGGACTTGAAGGTTTGGAGGTTCGGAGAAGAAGGAAAAACATGTGCCGGCAAGGAATTCCACAATTTGGAAGTCCTCGGGACAAAAGAGCGGGCATAACAAGATGTTCTATGTCCGGTGACCTGGAGAGTGAAAGGGTGCATTTGCTCTGTTCTCCTGGTAGATCTGTTGGGGGCAGCAGGTGGAGGAACTATGGAAGAAAGCTCCCTTGAGCAGTGCCCGTGCAGATATCTATAAAAGAGAGAAAGGTCACCAACGGCACGTCGGTGGGCAAGGTAGGGCAGCCTTTGGGTGAGGGTAGGGTCACCGGTGAGACGTATAGCTCTCTTCTGAATGGAGTCCAGGATAGCAAGCCTAGAAGCGGCAGCGGCACCCCAGATGTGGAAGCAGTATTCAAGTTTGGCCTGAGGTATATAAGGTATGGAGATTAGGTGGTGAAAAGTATTTGCAAGCCCGGAAGAGGAAACCTAATTTCTTAGCAGCCGCTTCAGCAATTGATGTGACATGTTGGTGCAAATTGAGATATCGATTCACAGAAATGCCAACAAGTGAAAAGGACTCATTACTTTGAATAACTTGGTTGTTCATTGTGATGGTTCTAGGGCTGGTGTATCTTTTATGAGAAAGAAAGCAGGACTGAGATTTGGTGGAGTTGAATTGTACAAGATTTCTACTTCCCCAGTCTAATATTTTTTGGAGATCCACAGAGACAGAACCCTCCATGAGTCTGCGATCCTCATCTAATTGGGTTTAAGAGAGAGGCTTAGAATATTGGACATTTGGGTTGGGGGGGGGGGGGGGGATTTGCTGTCGTCCGCGTAACTGTGAAATGGGTTTGATGTGCTAGAGAGGAGGTCGTTGATGTGTAGAAGAAACAAAGTAGAGACTAAAGCTAAACCTTGAAGGACTCCTGCTGGTATAAAATAATTAAATCGCCTTGCCATCCTTGTGAACCCTGTTAGTGAACTATTTTACACTTAGTTATCATGTGGGAGGCCAGGCTTGGACTATACAGACTAACCTGCAATGGTAGACTGAATATAAACCTAGGCTGCAGGGGCCACTGCAACATTCAGGAGATCGTGAAGGAGTACATGCTTTACAGTGGAAATCCCCGACCGCGAGGCATGGCAGGAGAAGACGCCGGGCTTACCACGGGACGCGCTTGTCTGGTTCACGGACGGATCCGGCGGGGAGCGTGGGACGGGGGCAGGCGTTTATTCGGAAGGACCGAAGGTAAGTCATAGTATTTCCCTCGGAGCTCCTGCAAAGGTCTTTCAGGCCGAAATGTACGCCATCTTGCACTGCGTGCGAGAGAACAAGAGTAGGGGCTACACCAACAAGCGGATCCTCATAGCCACAGACAGCCAGGCAGCCCTTAAGGCCCTAAGTAGCCCACAGGTAAATTCCAGGCTGCTAAGTGAATGCCGAGACCAGACGAGCTACCTGGCTGGGCAGAATGAGGTCACCCTCATCTGGGTACCGGGTCACTCGGGAGTCAAAGGCAATGAAGAAGCTGACACTCTCGCGAAGAAAGGGTCAGCAGAACCATTTATGGGAGCAGAACCGGTTCTGGGCGTGGCAAAGAGCACTGCCAGGGGATACGTAAGTCCTGGGTCAGAAGCGAACAAAAGGTGTATTGGGCAGACTGTCCAGGGCTCAGACTGGGAAGTCAGTAATTGAGGAACCCAGTTCGAAGAGAGCTGTGGAGCCGCTAAATATTAGCAGAGGACAGCTCAGGAACATAACAAGACTCTTGACGGGACACATGGCCGTCAAAAAACACCTGCATAAAATGGGGCGGTTCAAGGGTGACCTGGGATGCAGACTCTGCGGCAAGGGGGAGGAATCAGCTCAGAACATCTTGTGCGAGTGTAAATCTCTGGACTGCAAAAGACAACTGATCTACTGTCAGCCTAGACCGGAGACAGGGCAATATATAATTGCTGTGCAGACTAGTTCAACGCACAGTGATCTTGGAATGGGTGGAGTAGAAAAGACAAAGGGAATGCACAATAAGCCAAAGGCTGCGGTGCTATCGGGGCGGCAAAAACACGGATGAGCCCTAAGGGATAAAAAACTATTTTATTTAGTATATCATTATTCATGATGCGGGGCAGTTTTTTCAGTTTTTTTCTTTTACTTGTATGCTGACAAAAAGTGTCGCAAAGCCACGCAATTTTTTAATGTTACATGACGGTCATGATGTTGGAATATCAACCAGTAATCATAGACGTATTTCCGTGGGTGGGGTTACTAATAATAGATACTTCGTAATAAAATACGTTACTTTAAATTGTTAAATTGGAAATTGATAGCTAAAACATCAAAGCGTCAGTCTGCATCGCTTCGAATATAAGAAGTGCTTAATTCAAACTCCACATGCGATGAAACTCCACCTTTCATAAACCATCAATGGTAAAAAATTTGAGGTATGAACCGTCGGGAAAGAAATTTCCTAACCTTACTAATTTGGTCCATTACCAGTAACTTGTTCCATAAATGAACATAACAATATCAGATATAAATTTTTTGTATTTTTTTTTTGTAGATATTTTTCCTAAAGGCATCCCATCGATTCCTTAAGTGATCCGTACAAATATTACATAATTTACGTCTACGGATACGCTACCCGTAAGATTTATCTGATGTCTAATTTCTTAGTAGGGATTTAACTCTATATATATATATATATATATATATATATATATATATATATATATATATATATATATATATATATGTTCAGGAATATTTCCGCGGTCTTTAATGTGAGACCTACTTGGTTATCGGGTTGAACCGCGTCCAAAATTTATGAGACGTTTCGGCTCCTGTTTTGGAGCCATTTTCAAGAGGTAAAGGAAATATGTAAGGACACTCTAAGGCCTCACTCTACCTACTCCTTAGAGTGGTGGACAAAGGTGGGTACAGGAAATATGTAAGGACACTCTAAGGCCTCAGTCTGCCTACTCCTTAGAGTGGTGGACAAAGGTGGGTAAAGAAAATATGTAAGGACACTGTAAGGCCTCAATCTGCCTACCCCTTAGAGTGGTGGACAAAAGTGGGTAAAAGAAATATGTAAGGACACTCTAAGGCCTCAATCTGCCTACTACTTAGAGCGGTGGACAAAGGTGGGTTGGACTGTTGTAGCTTGATTACGGAGCCTCAATCTGCCTACTCCCCAAATCTCGCCGGATATCGTCTGTGAGGTATCAGTGTGTTCAACCATCTTCAATCTCTCTGAGGCCTAGGGTTGAACACATTGAGACCTCACAGACGATCTCCAGCGAGATTTGGGAAGGAGACAGATTGAGGCACTGTAATCGAGCAACAACAACCCAAACCACCTTTGTCCACCGCTCTAAGGAGTAGGCAGATTGAGGTCTTAGAGTGTCCTTACATATTTCTTTTACCGACCTTTGTCCACCACTCTATGGACTAGGCAGATTGAGGCCTTAGAGTGTCCTTACATACCTCCTTTACCCCTTGAAAATGGCTCTAAAATAGGAGCCGAAACGTCGAGTTTTCATAAATTCTGGACGCGGTTCAACCCGAGAACCAAGTATGTCTTATATATATATATATATATATATATATATATATATATATATATATATATATATATATATATATATATATATCAGTTCATTTTGAGTTTTAATCTAAAGAAGATGGAGAAGAAAAGAAGGAAAGGTTTTTTTTTGTATTTTTGACCTGGTAAATACGGTCAAAAGACAAGATAATTTTTTTTTAAATAGCGGTGACCCATTTGTCCGCCACTAGATCTGTAAGATCAAGGCTAGAGGAAAAATTGATAAAAAATATTAGTACTCGTAATTTATTTCAGTATAATGTTCAAATGAGAAGCTGCTATCGCTGACGTATCACTTCTTAGGAAATTACTTATCTATGTCATAATTTAGGATACTGATTTTGTATTAAACTAGAACAACTTACATAATTTGATTCAAAAATATATGTCAATATTAATTATAAATATATTAAATAAAGTAAACAACTGTATATCTTCTTAAACTACCTTTTCTAGTTGTACTGGTTATCAAAAACACAGACTTTTTAGCATTTAATGTCCACAAATATAAGTATTTACTCTTATACCGTATTTAATTGCATTCGAAACTTTTGTACTTAAGTGAAAATAATTTGACATTATTGAATTTATCAAATTATAGGTTCAATCGCCTAGTTTATAAACACCTTATAAATAAAAGCGTTTTGATCAATATTACAAAAAAAATTGAATCAAGTGTAAACATAAATACTCACCACTGAAAAATTTCTTTGAACGTCTGGTATATCCATTGGATCGAACTCTAAAAGTATCATCAAGTTGGCTAAGTTTGTTAAAATCCTGTCAGTGTATTCATTAATATTTGTGGTTATTCCTTTCAAATCCCTACAATTAATTGACCGTAACGTAAATGACTATACATACATTTATGAAACGAAAAAAGTATGAACGCAGCAAGTGCGTTATAGTGGTGAATTTTCATAAGAATTGTAGACTAATAATACGGCATATTAGTAAAATTAATACTCTAAAGCAGACTTAGAGATCCGTTCCAGAGGTCCTAAATTTAAACGGACCTTGGAGATTCGTTTCAAAGGTCCGCTAATTCGGGCTCGTTTATACAAATTTTTGAAAGTCTCATCACCGATACCTCACTATTATCATACAAATGTTTTATGATTGTGCTCTTCTATTGAGAAAAAACTTTAAATGCCTAAAACTCAATTTTCTATGAAGCTAGAAGATTGAAATTTGGTATATGAAGGTACCTAAGTCTCCTTAAAAAACTTGTGTTACAATTTCATTAAAGTTACAAAAGTTTTCCAGGAGAAAATTTAATGTTTCTTTACAAAAGGAATGTACCTCTAATTATAAACGTGACAGGTATTTTTCCTTATTAATCGCTTTTAGTCAACCCAATCCACCGGTTTTTCCAAACAATAAGAAAAGCTTTTCAGTAACAATCTTTTACGTATCTACGAAGCTCATTGCGTTATTTTTTTAAAATTAGGACCCATTCTGCTTTTATATAGGGTTTAGTGTGTCGAAATTGAAGATTCTAGCCTAATGGAAAATTGAGCTTTCAGCATTTGAATTATTTTTTATTAAAATTCGCTACCATAACACACTTCCTGCACTCAGACTCTTTTAAACATTTCTTTACTATTTAACTAACAATTTTTTGAAAGAAACAACTATTTTCATTGAAAATTCGCCACAAGAATGCACTTGCTGTATCCATACTTTTGAAACTGATAAAATATTGTAGCTCTTTGCTGGTAATCTTTATCTTCTAGTCTTTTATTGTAAATAGCTTTAGCTGTCTTTGACGTATTCTTAAGATGCACGCAGTGGATTTTCTTCACTAGGAATAATGCTTCTACCTAGTTGGCCATTCTGTAGTACTGACATTATGTTATGTCAACTACGTCACCTAGCGTTACGCGAAAGCTCGATAAAAGCAAGCCTTTCGCAAGGTACAAGTCAGTTCTACGCCAGACCTCATCTTCTTCGCTTCTTGGAACCCCGAGTTCCTAATATTCCACTTAAACATCGCTCGTGTGTTTAAGCCAGTTCAATTCTACAGTGCAGTTCTACGTTCGATCTCTTCTTCTTAAATTCTTGGGACTCAGAGTTCCCGAGTTTTTTTACTACATATCTCATCTTCGCTCCTTGAAACCCTGAGTTCCTAATCTTCCACTTAAACATCGCTCGTGTGTTTAAGCCAATTCAATTCTACAATGCCGTTCTGCAACGAATCTCATCTTCATCGCTTTTTGGGACTTCTAAGATCCCAATCTTCTACTTAAACATCGCTAGTGTAATTAAGCCAGTTCAGTTCAAGCTCCAATCTTCCTACAGAAATTCCGTTCGTACAGTGATACACTGAAAAGTCAGTATTTTCTTCTAAATTAGAAAGTATACGCGCAGTTAAATGCAATAGCAAGTAGCTAATAAGATTGTGAAATCTCCTGAGTAACCCATTAAATCAAGTGTAAAACCGCAAATTGTAAATAAATGTTAAGTTCAAAGTGTATATAGTAACAATACAACATATATAAATATAAAAAAGTGTATTATTGAAATCTTCTGGAATCCAGTGCACCTAGAGTTATAAATACAGTCCACATCTTCAACATATTCTGCTTCCAACGCTAATTAGCAAAGCCGACTAGTTAGCGAGGGTGGGATCAATCCACCTGTAAAACATTGGGGAAAGAAAACAAGATATTTCTCCCCCAGGTGTAGCTAAGCAAAAATAACCATATTATTAGTCACTTTTCTTTAAAAAAAAATCACCAATGGGGAGATCCCGACTTGAAAACAGTTCTTGAAATGAGCGCTAATTAGGCTCCCTATAACATATATCCGGGGTCAGTTTGAATTTTTATATGTTTCACCTGATAACTCAAAAAATAATGGGCCGATTTTGATAAAATTTGTCGAGTACCTTGGATTGCATAAGTTCGTTAGCCAGAAAAATCGGCTTTGGTTACCCGAAAAATTTTGTATATTCTTTCGGAAAAAAATTATATCTCCGGAAATAGCGAAGTAGGGCAACCAAATTTGATACACATGTTTGTATTATAAAGAGTAAACCATGTACCAAAATTTAGGTCTGTAGGTTTAAACACCAAAAGTTATGGGCAGTTAAAAAAATCGAGTTTTCCTCAAAACGTCAAAGTCGCGAGTGAAACGTCAAAATTCTAAACATTTATGGAAAGAACCTGAAACAAATACGGATTATGTAAAGAAAATGTCTGCAAACCCTCAAGTTTCAGCTTCAACCGTCACTATCCTTCATTTTACTAAAATGGTTACAGAAAATTCATTTCAAATAGATCCTCTCTCTGATGCTCTGGCTGTAGGTTTAGTTAAGTTGATGCTTTGGCTGTAGGTTTAGTTAAGTCCATCGTTTAACGGTCTATAATTTTTAGCTAATTTTCAAATGAGCGCAAACTAGCCCCTCTATAATCCATATCCGGGTTAAGTTTATGTTGTGATCTGTTTAGATATACACAGGGTGACTCATTTCTACGGTAAAGCTCAATATAATTGTTATTATACAGGATACGAGAAAAAATTGTGTACGTTAATTATAGGGTGTCTCAAGCTGCATCTTACAAAAACATTTTGACAATCACAGGCCGGTCCATAAGTTGTTGGTGATCCCTACAATTGTTTTTTTCGAACACGTCTATTTTATTGCATTTTTGCATATTTTTTTTTTATAGAAACATGATGCATGTTTGTAAGAAAAAATGTATATAGACGCAGTAAGTGCGTTTTGGTAGCGAATTTTCATTAAATCCTTCAAATTTCAATATCTCAATTTGCTATTAACCTAAGGTTTGTTGGCTAGGAAACCAACATTTTAAGTTTATTTTCCGAAAATTTGTGTACCCTTTGAAACTATAAGTAATTTTGAGAAAATATGGTGCATTGTTTCTACTATATAAGTTATTCCGGTAACTATATTGATCGTCTGCTTGCATTAGAAAGATATATTTGCTATTAAAAACATTTTAATCAAAATTCACATCCATAACGCACTTGCTGCGTCCAGACTTTTCATCTTATGATATTGTTACATGAAACTTCTTCCGGTCACAGAAATGTTTGTACCGAAAGCATTAAACTATGGCATAAGACAAATTAACAGTTACTACATCTTACTTGATAAAAAAGAAAATAAACCACTAGTTCTGCTCAAAAAATATTTGTTTATAAGAAATTAAAGCAAAAATCCAAGCAAAAAACAGATTCATAATAATCAAAGCTTTAATGGTATTTAAATATTGTTGGTAAAATAGCACTTTTCGTTTTAAAAAATCTAATGATTATTTTATATCAATTTACCAGTTTTGTTGGACGCTGTAGTCTTAATCATTTTATAATATATTTTAAATTCTTAATCAAACAAAATAAATTTTGCTGCGGAATACGAAACTAGGTGTAATAAAGGCTATTTTTTCTGAAAATAACCCGTACGATAAACATCATTATAAAGAGAAATTTAAAAAGTTACCTGCCTGGATCCGTTTCCAAAAGTGACAATTCCTCTTTAAGTTTTTCTGGTAGAGCTATTTTTAGATTATGTTGTCGTTCTTCTTTCGGTTTTGTTGTTGCCAAAGGTAAATCAAAATCATCTTCAAACTGTATCTCTGAACTATATTCGTATTCATCTTCGTATTCTTCGTTATTTAAAATGGTTTCGTTAACCATAATGCTTGATTTAGGTTCCGCGTCTTCTTCTGCGTCAGCATCTGGATCGCCTAAATTATTTTCTGCACCTCGCTGTAAGATTTCTGGGTATTCTTGGGTACTTGAATTTGGTATGTTATGTCAGGGAGGTGCTGTCAGCACAACTATATATTTTCTGTTTAATCTATAAGATTTTGTCAATTTTTGTAAATTTAAACACACAGTTTTTATTTTTTAAAATTGTAATTGGCAAATTTTGTCTGTAAAGTATCTAACCTATACATTCTCTTTAATATCTCTTAGTTTTCATAATTAATATAGAAATTTTACGTAGGCAAATACTAATAGATTTTCTTTCTTTGGAGCCTCACTCACGAACTGGCCAGTTAGTTCACTAGAAAACCTAGTAATTGATTGAAAGACGTCAAGTAACTTACCTAATCACTTGTCTTTATTTTTGAGCGATACCCTAAGTAATTAACAGTAACATTTTAGTAATATGCAACTATCTTTATCCTATTGTTTTGGTACATGTATGTAAATTAATCATTTCTTGCTCCTGAAATTCTTGCTACTTATCTGATTGTTATTTCTGTGCAATTAATGTTTATCTGAGATTTACCAACCATTTTTATTTCATTTTGTTTGGTATTCCAAATGTAATCTATATGAATAAACTTATATATTTTGTTATATTAAAATATCTGTTTAATTGAGGAGAAACTCCTCCCCAACTTCTCCTTTCTTTTGGCATCAGCGCAAATAATTATTCTTACATAAATAAATATGTTGTTCATATGAAAAGTATAAAACTTACCCAGAATTTGTAATTTCTAGTGTATCCAATGACGCCTTGTATTCACTGAAATCCATAGAGAGCGTTATTCGCATTTCCAAATCGTTCACGCTTGCTTCAATACCTCCAACTGGCCCTAGACCCATGAATTTAGCGCTGTAATCATAATTTGCCTGTAATTTAATATTGTATGTAGTTCAACTTTTAAGAAAACATTTTTTTAAATCTTACCAGTAGACGTTCAAAAATGATGGGTATATCTATACTGAGATACCGACTGGCACCAATGTAGTGTACTACTGCGTTTCCGTTCCGACGTATAGTTGATATATCACTTAAGGTTCCATTCGTCAAATCAAGTTCACCGTGATATCTGATAATATACGGAAAGGGTTTCTGAAAAAAAAGAAGTTAAATTGAAACTATATCATTATTGCCAAGAAACCCTTCTGTCCACCCCTCTGTCCCGTCCATGTATAAGTAATGGTGACAGGTATAAAGAAGGCAGGCTATTGCGACGAGTGCTGTGCCCGTAACATTAGACATCAAATAAATGTTCCGTGCAGTACGCACGTAACACTAGAAATCAAATAAATGTTACGTGCAGGCGGCGTACCCGTATCTGCACACGTAAATTATTCTTTACATGTGCGGGTGTCGAATTATTTAAAAATACACTAACATTTAAAACCCGAAATTAAAAATAGCTTAGTATGATTTTAGGCTCATTAGTAATCTTTTATTTTTATTTTATTTCGACAACACACCACGAGGGCTCACAGCCTAAATACTATGGTACCGTGGGCGTCGACAAGGAGGAAATAGGCAACTTGTTAATTCTGGACTTGAAGGTTTGGAGGTTCGGAGAAGAAGGAAAAACATGTGCCGGCAAGGAATTCCACAATTTGGAAGTCCTCGGGACAAAAGAGCGGGCATAACAAGATGTTCTATGTCCGGTGACCTGGAGAGTGAAAGGGTGCATTTGCTCTGTTCTCCTGGTAGATCTGTTGGGGGCAGCAGGTGGAGGAACTATGGAAGAAAGCTCCCTTGAGCAGTGCCCGTGCAGATATCTATAAAAGAGAGAAAGGTCACCAACGGCACGTCGGTGGGCAAGGTAGGGCAGCCTTTGGGTGAGGGTAGGGTCACCGGTGAGACGTATAGCTCTCTTCTGAATGGAGTCCAGGATAGCAAGCCTAGAAGCGGCAGCGGCACCCCAGATGTGGAAGCAGTATTCAAGTTTGGCCTGAGGTATATAAGGTATGGAGATTAGGTGGTGAAAAGTATTTGCAAGCCCGGAAGAGGAAACCTAATTTCTTAGCAGCCGCTTCAGCAATTGATGTGACATGTTGGTGCAAATTGAGATATCGATTCACAGAAATGCCAACAAGTGAAAAGGACTCATTACTTTGAATAACTTGGTTGTTCATTGTGATGGTTCTAGGGCTGGTGTATCTTTTATGAGAAAGAAAGCAGGACTGAGATTTGGTGGAGTTGAATTGTACAAGATTTCTACTTCCCCAGTCTAATATTTTTTGGAGATCCACAGAGACAGAACCCTCCATGAGTCTGCGATCCTCATCTAATTGGGTTTAAGAGAGAGGCTTAGAATATTGGACATTTGGGTTGGGGGGGGGGGGGGGGATTTGCTGTCGTCCGCGTAACTGTGAAATGGGTTTGATGTGCTAGAGAGGAGGTCGTTGATGTGTAGAAGAAACAAAGTAGAGACTAAAGCTAAACCTTGAAGGACTCCTGCTGGTATAAAATAATTAAATCGCCTTGCCATCCTTGTGAACCCTGTTAGTGAACTATTTTACACTTAGTTATCATGTGGGAGGCCAGGCTTGGACTATACAGACTAACCTGCAATGGTAGACTGAATATAAACCTAGGCTGCAGGGGCCACTGCAACATTCAGGAGATCGTGAAGGAGTACATGCTTTACAGTGGAAATCCCCGACCGCGAGGCATGGCAGGAGAAGACGCCGGGCTTACCACGGGACGCGCTTGTCTGGTTCACGGACGGATCCGGCGGGGAGCGTGGGACGGGGGCAGGCGTTTATTCGGAAGGACCGAAGGTAAGTCATAGTATTTCCCTCGGAGCTCCTGCAAAGGTCTTTCAGGCCGAAATGTACGCCATCTTGCACTGCGTGCGAGAGAACAAGAGTAGGGGCTACACCAACAAGCGGATCCTCATAGCCACAGACAGCCAGGCAGCCCTTAAGGCCCTAAGTAGCCCACAGGTAAATTCCAGGCTGCTAAGTGAATGCCGAGACCAGACGAGCTACCTGGCTGGGCAGAATGAGGTCACCCTCATCTGGGTACCGGGTCACTCGGGAGTCAAAGGCAATGAAGAAGCTGACACTCTCGCGAAGAAAGGGTCAGCAGAACCATTTATGGGAGCAGAACCGGTTCTGGGCGTGGCAAAGAGCACTGCCAGGGGATACGTAAGTCCTGGGTCAGAAGCGAACAAAAGGTGTATTGGGCAGACTGTCCAGGGCTCAGACTGGGAAGTCAGTAATTGAGGAACCCAGTTCGAAGAGAGCTGTGGAGCCGCTAAATATTAGCAGAGGACAGCTCAGGAACATAACAAGACTCTTGACGGGACACATGGCCGTCAAAAAACACCTGCATAAAATGGGGCGGTTCAAGGGTGACCTGGGATGCAGACTCTGCGGCAAGGGGGAGGAATCAGCTCAGAACATCTTGTGCGAGTGTAAATCTCTGGACTGCAAAAGACAACTGATCTACTGTCAGCCTAGACCGGAGACAGGGCAATATATAATTGCTGTGCAGACTAGTTCAACGCACAGTGATCTTGGAATGGGTGGAGTAGAAAAGACAAAGGGAATGCACAATAAGCCAAAGGCTGCGGTGCTATCGGGGCGGCAAAAACACGGATGAGCCCTAAGGGATAAAAAACTATTTTATTTAGTATATCATTATTCATGATGCGGGGCAGTTTTTTCAGTTTTTTTCTTTTACTTGTATGCTGACAAAAAGTGTCGCAAAGCCACGCAATTTTTTAATGTTACATGACGGTCATGATGTTGGAATATCAACCAGTAATCATAGACGTATTTCCGTGGGTGGGGTTACTAATAATAGATACTTCGTAATAAAATACGTTACTTTAAATTGTTAAATTGGAAATTGATAGCTAAAACATCAAAGCGTCAGTCTGCATCGCTTCGAATATAAGAAGTGCTTAATTCAAACTCCACATGCGATGAAACTCCACCTTTCATAAACCATCAATGGTAAAAAATTTGAGGTATGAACCGTCGGGAAAGAAATTTCCTAACCTTACTAATTTGGTCCATTACCAGTAACTTGTTCCATAAATGAACATAACAATATCAGATATAAATTTTTTGTATTTTTTTTTTGTAGATATTTTTCCTAAAGGCATCCCATCGATTCCTTAAGTGATCCGTACAAATATTACATAATTTACGTCTACGGATACGCTACCCGTAAGATTTATCTGATGTCTAATTTCTTAGTAGGGATTTAACTCTATATATATATATATATATATATATATATATATATATATATATATATATATATATATATATATATATATATATATATATGTTCAGGAATATTTCCGCGGTCTTTAATGTGAGACCTACTTGGTTATCGGGTTGAACCGCGTCCAAAATTTATGAGACGTTTCGGCTCCTGTTTTGGAGCCATTTTCAAGAGGTAAAGGAAATATGTAAGGACACTCTAAGGCCTCACTCTACCTACTCCTTAGAGTGGTGGACAAAGGTGGGTACAGGAAATATGTAAGGACACTCTAAGGCCTCAGTCTGCCTACTCCTTAGAGTGGTGGACAAAGGTGGGTAAAGAAAATATGTAAGGACACTGTAAGGCCTCAATCTGCCTACCCCTTAGAGTGGTGGACAAAAGTGGGTAAAAGAAATATGTAAGGACACTCTAAGGCCTCAATCTGCCTACTACTTAGAGCGGTGGACAAAGGTGGGTTGGACTGTTGTAGCTTGATTACGGAGCCTCAATCTGCCTACTCCCCAAATCTCGCCGGATATCGTCTGTGAGGTATCAGTGTGTTCAACCATCTTCAATCTCTCTGAGGCCTAGGGTTGAACACATTGAGACCTCACAGACGATCTCCAGCGAGATTTGGGAAGGAGACAGATTGAGGCACTGTAATCGAGCAACAACAACCCAAACCACCTTTGTCCACCGCTCTAAGGAGTAGGCAGATTGAGGTCTTAGAGTGTCCTTACATATTTCTTTTACCGACCTTTGTCCACCACTCTATGGACTAGGCAGATTGAGGCCTTAGAGTGTCCTTACATACCTCCTTTACCCCTTGAAAATGGCTCTAAAATAGGAGCCGAAACGTCGAGTTTTCATAAATTCTGGACGCGGTTCAACCCGAGAACCAAGTATGTCTTATATATATATATATATATATATATATATATATATATATATATATATATATATATATATATATATATATATATATATATATATATATATATATATCAGTTCATTTTGAGTTTTAATCTAAAGAAGATGGAGAAGAAAAGAAGGAAAGGTTTTTTTTTGTATTTTTGACCTGGTAAATACGGTCAAAAGACAAGATAATTTTTTTTTAAATAGCGGTGACCCATTTGTCCGCCACTAGATCTGTAAGATCAAGGCTAGAGGAAAAATTGATAAAAAATATTAGTACTCGTAATTTATTTCAGTATAATGTTCAAATGAGAAGCTGCTATCGCTGACGTATCACTTCTTAGGAAATTACTTATCTATGTCATAATTTAGGATACTGATTTTGTATTAAACTAGAACAACTTACATAATTTGATTCAAAAATATATGTCAATATTAATTATAAATATATTAAATAAAGTAAACAACTGTATATCTTCTTAAACTACCTTTTCTAGTTGTACTGGTTATCAAAAACACAGACTTTTTAGCATTTAATGTCCACAAATATAAGTATTTACTCTTATACCGTATTTAATTGCATTCGAAACTTTTGTACTTAAGTGAAAATAATTTGACATTATTGAATTTATCAAATTATAGGTTCAATCGCCTAGTTTATAAACACCTTATAAATAAAAGCGTTTTGATCAATATTACAAAAAAAATTGAATCAAGTGTAAACATAAATACTCACCACTGAAAAATTTCTTTGAACGTCTGGTATATCCATTGGATCGAACTCTAAAAGTATCATCAAGTTGGCTAAGTTTGTTAAAATCCTGTCAGTGTATTCATTAATATTTGTGGTTATTCCTTTCAAATCCCTACAATTAATTGACCGTAACGTAAATGACTATACATACATTTATGAAACGAAAAAAGTATGAACGCAGCAAGTGCGTTATAGTGGTGAATTTTCATAAGAATTGTAGACTAATAATACGGCATATTAGTAAAATTAATACTCTAAAGCAGACTTAGAGATCCGTTCCAGAGGTCCTAAATTTAAACGGACCTTGGAGATTCGTTTCAAAGGTCCGCTAATTCGGGCTCGTTTATACAAATTTTTGAAAGTCTCATCACCGATACCTCACTATTATCATACAAATGTTTTATGATTGTGCTCTTCTATTGAGAAAAAACTTTAAATGCCTAAAACTCAATTTTCTATGAAGCTAGAAGATTGAAATTTGGTATATGAAGGTACCTAAGTCTCCTTAAAAAACTTGTGTTACAATTTCATTAAAGTTACAAAAGTTTTCCAGGAGAAAATTTAATGTTTCTTTACAAAAGGAATGTACCTCTAATTATAAACGTGACAGGTATTTTTCCTTATTAATCGCTTTTAGTCAACCCAATCCACCGGTTTTTCCAAACAATAAGAAAAGCTTTTCAGTAACAATCTTTTACGTATCTACGAAGCTCATTGCGTTATTTTTTTAAAATTAGGACCCATTCTGCTTTTATATAGGGTTTAGTGTGTCGAAATTGAAGATTCTAGCCTAATGGAAAATTGAGCTTTCAGCATTTGAATTATTTTTTATTAAAATTCGCTACCATAACACACTTCCTGCACTCAGACTCTTTTAAACATTTCTTTACTATTTAACTAACAATTTTTTGAAAGAAACAACTATTTTCATTGAAAATTCGCCACAAGAATGCACTTGCTGTATCCATACTTTTGAAACTGATAAAATATTGTAGCTCTTTGCTGGTAATCTTTATCTTCTAGTCTTTTATTGTAAATAGCTTTAGCTGTCTTTGACGTATTCTTAAGATGCACGCAGTGGATTTTCTTCACTAGGAATAATGCTTCTACCTAGTTGGCCATTCTGTAGTACTGACATTATGTTATGTCAACTACGTCACCTAGCGTTACGCGAAAGCTCGATAAAAGCAAGCCTTTCGCAAGGTACAAGTCAGTTCTACGCCAGACCTCATCTTCTTCGCTTCTTGGAACCCCGAGTTCCTAATATTCCACTTAAACATCGCTCGTGTGTTTAAGCCAGTTCAATTCTACAGTGCAGTTCTACGTTCGATCTCTTCTTCTTAAATTCTTGGGACTCAGAGTTCCCGAGTTTTTTTACTACATATCTCATCTTCGCTCCTTGAAACCCTGAGTTCCTAATCTTCCACTTAAACATCGCTCGTGTGTTTAAGCCAATTCAATTCTACAATGCCGTTCTGCAACGAATCTCATCTTCATCGCTTTTTGGGACTTCTAAGATCCCAATCTTCTACTTAAACATCGCTAGTGTAATTAAGCCAGTTCAGTTCAAGCTCCAATCTTCCTACAGAAATTCCGTTCGTACAGTGATACACTGAAAAGTCAGTATTTTCTTCTAAATTAGAAAGTATACGCGCAGTTAAATGCAATAGCAAGTAGCTAATAAGATTGTGAAATCTCCTGAGTAACCCATTAAATCAAGTGTAAAACCGCAAATTGTAAATAAATGTTAAGTTCAAAGTGTATATAGTAACAATACAACATATATAAATATAAAAAAGTGTATTATTGAAATCTTCTGGAATCCAGTGCACCTAGAGTTATAAATACAGTCCACATCTTCAACATATTCTGCTTCCAACGCTAATTAGCAAAGCCGACTAGTTAGCGAGGGTGGGATCAATCCACCTGTAAAACATTGGGGAAAGAAAACAAGATATTTCTCCCCCAGGTGTAGCTAAGCAAAAATAACCATATTATTAGTCACTTTTCTTTAAAAAAAAATCACCAATGGGGAGATCCCGACTTGAAAACAGTTCTTGAAATGAGCGCTAATTAGGCTCCCTATAACATATATCCGGGGTCAGTTTGAATTTTTATATGTTTCACCTGATAACTCAAAAAATAATGGGCCGATTTTGATAAAATTTGTCGAGTACCTTGGATTGCATAAGTTCGTTAGCCAGAAAAATCGGCTTTGGTTACCCGAAAAATTTTGTATATTCTTTCGGAAAAAAATTATATCTCCGGAAATAGCGAAGTAGGGCAACCAAATTTGATACACATGTTTGTATTATAAAGAGTAAACCATGTACCAAAATTTAGGTCTGTAGGTTTAAACACCAAAAGTTATGGGCAGTTAAAAAAATCGAGTTTTCCTCAAAACGTCAAAGTCGCGAGTGAAACGTCAAAATTCTAAACATTTATGGAAAGAACCTGAAACAAATACGGATTATGTAAAGAAAATGTCTGCAAACCCTCAAGTTTCAGCTTCAACCGTCACTATCCTTCATTTTACTAAAATGGTTACAGAAAATTCATTTCAAATAGATCCTCTCTCTGATGCTCTGGCTGTAGGTTTAGTTAAGTTGATGCTTTGGCTGTAGGTTTAGTTAAGTCCATCGTTTAACGGTCTATAATTTTTAGCTAATTTTCAAATGAGCGCAAACTAGCCCCTCTATAATCCATATCCGGGTTAAGTTTATGTTGTGATCTGTTTAGATATACACAGGGTGACTCATTTCTACGGTAAAGCTCAATATAATTGTTATTATACAGGATACGAGAAAAAATTGTGTACGTTAATTATAGGGTGTCTCAAGCTGCATCTTACAAAAACATTTTGACAATCACAGGCCGGTCCATAAGTTGTTGGTGATCCCTACAATTGTTTTTTTCGAACACGTCTATTTTATTGCATTTTTGCATATTTTTTTTTTATAGAAACATGATGCATGTTTGTAAGAAAAAATGTATATAGACGCAGTAAGTGCGTTTTGGTAGCGAATTTTCATTAAATCCTTCAAATTTCAATATCTCAATTTGCTATTAACCTAAGGTTTGTTGGCTAGGAAACCAACATTTTAAGTTTATTTTCCGAAAATTTGTGTACCCTTTGAAACTATAAGTAATTTTGAGAAAATATGGTGCATTGTTTCTACTATATAAGTTATTCCGGTAACTATATTGATCGTCTGCTTGCATTAGAAAGATATATTTGCTATTAAAAACATTTTAATCAAAATTCACATCCATAACGCACTTGCTGCGTCCAGACTTTTCATCTTATGATATTGTTACATGAAACTTCTTCCGGTCACAGAAATGTTTGTACCGAAAGCATTAAACTATGGCATAAGACAAATTAACAGTTACTACATCTTACTTGATAAAAAAGAAAATAAACCACTAGTTCTGCTCAAAAAATATTTGTTTATAAGAAATTAAAGCAAAAATCCAAGCAAAAAACAGATTCATAATAATCAAAGCTTTAATGGTATTTAAATATTGTTGGTAAAATAGCACTTTTCGTTTTAAAAAATCTAATGATTATTTTATATCAATTTACCAGTTTTGTTGGACGCTGTAGTCTTAATCATTTTATAATATATTTTAAATTCTTAATCAAACAAAATAAATTTTGCTGCGGAATACGAAACTAGGTGTAATAAAGGCTATTTTTTCTGAAAATAACCCGTACGATAAACATCATTATAAAGAGAAATTTAAAAAGTTACCTGCCTGGATCCGTTTCCAAAAGTGACAATTCCTCTTTAAGTTTTTCTGGTAGAGCTATTTTTAGATTATGTTGTCGTTCTTCTTTCGGTTTTGTTGTTGCCAAAGGTAAATCAAAATCATCTTCAAACTGTATCTCTGAACTATATTCGTATTCATCTTCGTATTCTTCGTTATTTAAAATGGTTTCGTTAACCATAATGCTTGATTTAGGTTCCGCGTCTTCTTCTGCGTCAGCATCTGGATCGCCTAAATTATTTTCTGCACCTCGCTGTAAGATTTCTGGGTATTCTTGGGTACTTGAATTTGGTATGTTATTCTCTGCATTATTTTGATTCACTTCTGGATCGTCTTGTAAAACTTCTGGGTATTCTTCTTCACTTAATTTCGGTGTGGCATTTTCATTATCATCTACTTTATCTTCTTGAGAAACTTCTGTATATAATTGATTACGTACTTGAGATGCGCCGCCTTCTGTGATATATATTTTAACTTCCAAATCTTCCCTCGAAACTTTAGAATACTCCTCTTCAGCTAAACTTGATATGCTATTTTCTGTATCACTCAGTTTTGCTTGTGAATCTTCTTGTAAAGCTTTTGGATATTGGTTGCTATTATTGGGTATCTCGTTCTCTGTACCATTTGGTTTCGCTTCTGATTCTTCTTGTAAAGCTTCCTCGTATTCTTCGTGACTTAAACTAAGTATGCTATTTTCTGTATCCTTTGATATAATTTGTAAATTTTCTTGTAAAGCTTTCGGGAAATCTTCATTATTTAAATTGGGTATGTCCTGTTCTGTAGCGTTTGATTTTACTTCTAAATCTTCTTGTGACACTTTTGGATATTCTTCATTATTAAAATTGGGTTTCTCGATTTCCGGTTTCCCTTTTAATCCTCCTTGTAGGACTTTTAAGTCCTCTTCGTTATCGAAATTGGGTCTGTCATTTTTTGTAACGTTCAGTGTAGCTTCTGCATTTTCTTGAGATATTTTCAAATATTTCTCGTTATCTAAATTGGACTTGTTTTTTTCTGTATCGTTCGGTGTAACTGCTGAATCCTCTTGTAAGACTTTAGGGTATTCTTCGTTATCTAAATTAGGCAGGTCGTTTATTGTATCGTTTGATTTCATTTCTGACTGGTCTTGTAGGACTGTTAAATATTCTTCGTTACTCAAATTGGTTAGCTCATTTTGTGTATCGTTTAATTTAACTACTGAGTCTTCTAATAAAACTTTCGGGTATTTGTCGTTCCTTAAATTGGGTATGTTGTTTTCTCTATCGTTTGGATTAACTTTTAAATCGCCTTGTAAAACTTTCGAGTAATCTTCATTATTTAAATTGGGTCTGTGGTTTTCTGTATCATTTGGTTTTACACCTAATCTTTCTTGTAAAATTATTGAGTAGTCTTCGTTACTTGAACTGGGTATACCATTTTCTGTATCGTTAGGTTTAACATTTGAATCTTCTTGTAAGAATTTAGGGTATACTTCTTGATTTAAAATAGGTATATTGTTTTCGGTATACTTTGATGTTACTTTTAAATCTCTTGGTAACACTGTTGAGTATTTTTCGTTAGCTAATATGTGTATTTTATTTTTTGTATAGTTTGATTTTAATTCTAAATGTTCCTGTACAACTTTTGGGTATTCTTCATTAGTTAAGTTGACTGTGTGGTTTTCTGTATCGCTTGGTTTTACTTCTAATTCTGCTTGAAATATTGTTGAATGTTCTTCGTTACTTAAATTGGGTATGTTCTTTTTTGTATCGTCTGGTTTAACTACTGAATATTCTTGTAATATTTTGGGATTTTCTTCGTTAACTGAATTTTGTTTGTAATTTTTTATACCATTTAGTTTAACTTCTGAATCTTCTTGTGATGTTGTTAAATATTCTTCGTTACTTGAGCGGCGTATGTCGTTTTCTGTATTACTTGATTTCATTTCTAAATCTTCTTGTAAAACTTTCGGGTACCCTTTATTACTTAAAGTGGGTATCCAATTTCCCGTATCGTTCGATTCCAATTCTAAATCTTCTTGTAAGGCTTTAGGATAATCTTCGTTTATTAAATTAGATATATCGTTTTCTGTATCATTTGATTTAAGTTTTAATTCTTGTTGGACTGCTGGATATGCTACGTTACTTAAATTGGGTATGAGTTTTCCTGTATCGTTTGGTTTAACTTTTGAATCTTCCTGTGCAACTTTTGGGTATTTTTTGCTATTTAAATAGGGTATGTTGTTCTCTGTATCGTTTGGTATAACTTCTAAATCTTCTTGGAAAAGCATTGGGTGTTCTTCGTTATTTAACCTGCGAAAGTTATTTTCGATATTATTGGATTTAATTCCTGAATCTGCTAGTAAAATTTTCGGATATTCTTCGTTATTTAACTTCGGTATGCCCTTTTGTGTATCACTTGATTTAACTTGTGAATCTTCTTGTGCGTCTATCGTTAATTCTTCGCTATTTGAATTGGGTATGCCGTTTTCTTCTCGTGAGACACTTAGGTGTTCTTCAGTACTTAACATGAGTATGTCCTTTTTTGTATTATTTGGTTTAACTTCTGAATCTTCTGGTAATACTTTCGGGTATTCTTCATTAACAGAATTGACAATGTCGTTTTTCTGATGGTTTGGTTTTATTTCTAATCCTTCTTGTGGGGTTTTTGAGTAGTTTTCCCTACTTAAACTAGGTATGTCATTTTCCGTATTAACTTTAATACTCCTCTGTGAAGTACTGGATATTGTCAGTACCAGTAGAAAAATAATCACTCTAGACATGGTGTTTGTATATTTAGGTATCCGGCTTGTGCTTTCTGGTTGTAAAGATTTGGTGTTATATTGTTTTATCAAAATTTTTTTGTCCAGTGATTTGATATTGTTTTTGATTGGCCAATACGAATTTTCTTTTTGTTGTGACAATCGTTTCACTTTAATCCAATTTGTTTTTTCTAGATTATATTTATTTCGAATAATATATTAATTGCATAGATATTAACTTGTTAAATTAGACAAATAATGTAAGAAAGTATAATAATAACACAACAGTTATATTTTTAACCAAATGAGCAAAGAAATCAGAGTGTACTGTCATTAAAGCTTTGAGTTGCATTTGTACTTCTTTATGTTTCTTTGAAGCAGATACCTGAAAATAAAAGGTAACTATTAGTTGATGTAATTTTTTCAGCAATAAGTATATTTTTCAAACGAGCAATAAACCAAGAAAAAATATTGTTTCAATGGAACATTTAAAAATATGGGGTATGTACGTACCCTGCTTGAAACGGGTTTGAGGATCTTAGGAAATATTTTGAAGAAACGCTATTTATTAATTATTATTGTCCTAACTTTCAATAAGTGATAAGTACAATTTGGAGAACCCAATTCAACACAACGCAGTTTTTAGACGTGTCGATCGTTTCGCTGACAAAGTTAGCGTCATCAGAAGGATGAATAAACTAAGCGAATAAAAACTAGCACTACTATTTATATGTTTATTGCCAAGCAGTTGAGAACAGCGTCCTCTAGGAAGGTATGCAGACAGGCCCCCACTCTTGTGTCTTAGATCCCTGTAATTAAAATTGCATACCTGCTTTTGTCGTTTTTAAATATTCCTTCTAAGAAGGACACACTGATCACTAAGATTACAGTTCAACAATGGACTACATAGAACTCACTCTATTTATCGAAATACTTTTGTTCAAATTTCTAACGATATATATATATATATATATATATATATATATATATATATATATATATATATATATATATATATATATATATATATATATATATATATATATATATATATATATATATATAGTAACAGTTAAGATTTACCTTTACTATATTATTACTATTTATTCAACTGACATTCCTCGGGCGCCTTATAAATTTAGGAAGGGGTACGATCCCCGTAAAGACATCTCCTAGGGTCTTCGTAACACACTACAAATTACTGTTTAGGAACAAATTGTCCCGTGGTAGCTTAGTGGAGAAAATAAACACCAGGAGTTAAATTTTTAGTGCTTCCGGTAAATGTGAGAAAGCTAAGTAGGCTGTAATTACCTACTTTCAATTACCATGGGTTATTTTCCTAGCTTAAAAGATGTAAGCAGATAAATATAAACGTGCTATATTAATCAAGTACTATTATTTCTACTTAAATGCACTACAAACATGGAAAATGCATAGCCGCTACTAAGGTGCAGTCAATGAGGCAAATGTTACTTAAAATAGTGTAATCACCAAACTATTTACAAATATATACACATATGAGAAACGGGTGCGAATAAAATATAAAACAATATTATTTATACCAAGCGCAACTAATTTTAACACATCAGATTAAAATATGGCAGTAAAAGTAGCGAAACAAATAAACAAGTGTACTATGCTATTAAATGGGCAAAATCAATGAAGCAGGCGGTGAATTATACCAATATCAATATTAGCATGTTAAAAGATATGCAGAGGCAAGCGAGCGACATATTCAGGTTACAGGTTAAACAAGCGCATAAAACCAAAGCACAAGTAATGCGAATACACGCAGATGCAGCAAGGTGCACCATGCCTTAATTCAGTTCACTCAAACCCCTTTTCCCTTAGCCGACGAACAGCGTGTTTAACTGACGATGCTTCGCACCATTCTACAGTCGCATCGCAGCAACCAGCCTGTATATACATAAAAATAGCGCACGCGACAGGAAATATTTATTATATATCGTTGTTTGTTTGTTGAATGTAGTATTGTTTCCAGATTTCCAGACCATAAAAAAATGGAAATTTGGGAACAATACTACATTCAACAAACAAGCAATAACAAGCAATTAATGCCAGAACAAATCCAAGTACAAACATTTTAACAAAACTTAATAAAAGCCATACAAATAGACAAATTATCAAACTACAGGGATCAAGACAGGAGACTGATACACACGACATAGTCTGAAAACACAACCAATCGGAGAACATTAAACCAACCAATAGAAGCTCGACACGCAAGCGTCACGTAAAATCTCAGACATAGACCACACAGAAACGATCATAGTCAGTAGCGAGCTGATGATGAACCAGGACGGTCCGAAACTGCACTCCACGTAAACCAATAAAAAATCACAACAAGTACAGCAAACAAATAAAGTATATATATATATATATATATATATATATATATATATATATATATATATATATATATATATATATATATATATATATATATATATACTTTCGTAGGCATCTAACTGTCGCGACTGCCTGACATTTTTGATTAACTTGATCTACATGATGAATATTATCCCAAATATGCTGAGCAATGCATGATCTGTCAATAGTGCCATATCTCAGTTGCGCTAGATGTTCTTTAAATCAAACTTCAATACTTCTTTTAGTTTGCCCAGCATATTTAAGTTCACAATCCTTACAACCTATTTCATAGATTCCCGACACTTATGTGGTTTTATCTTTATCCTTTGGGTTACCTAACAATTTTTTTAAATGTATTTTTTTTGTAGAAAATAAGCTGTCAATTCGCTTTCCGAACATTCCATTAGTTCTCGTACATCCTTTGCTGCCATCATATAGCGATTTAGTACCTCGAATTAGCCAATCAGCCACACAATTTTTTTGGAAAATACTCCACAATTTCACATTATTTATAAGCGTACTAAATTTTAAAAGAATCTATTCATCAACAAAAAAGTTAATAAAGAAAACTGACTGATATAAATAAAATTCAACAGCCTGCCACTCCGTTATTTTTGTGTTTTTTGAAAAAATATAATCGGAACTTGAAACAGTAATTGTTTGTGTAAAATAACCTCCTGAGTTTTGAGCTCATCTCAGGATGCAAATACAGCTCAGGGTTCTCTCTGATACTTGGGAAATTTGGCTATCTTGAATAATTTATTTTAGATATTTTGATTATCATTGGTATGGCACACTGGCGAGCTCTATTAAGAGCGAAACCGGTATGTGTTTCTAAGGATGGTCAGTATACATTTAGCTTTTATATTTAGATAGTATGTAAATAAATAAAAAAGCCTGGACGCAGCAAGTGCGTTATGGTAGTGAATTTTCATAGAAATGATCTGGCACAAAATATTTTATAACTTTTTTTTCTTGTAACATAGAAATCTAAATTTAGGTGTATAGTTTACTTTTTATATCGTAAACCTACCTACCAAATTTGGTTATCATAGCTTTTTTATTTTCTAAGATAAAAATTTTTTTCAAATGAAAACTAAAAATTTTTCCGGAAAACCTTGTCCGATTTTTTTGATTAACGAACTTGTCAAAGCCATTTACAAAAGGAAGGTACGTGCCAAATTTTATCAAAATCGGCTTATTATTCTTTGAGATAAAAATTTTTTTCGAATGAAAACTCAAAATTTTCCCGGAAAACCTCGTCAGATTTTCCTGACTAACAAACTTGTCAAAGCTATTTATAAAAGAAAGGTACATGCCAAATTTTATTAAAATCGGCTAATTACTTTTTGAGATAAGAATTTTTTTCGAATGAAAACTCAAAATTTTCCCGGAAAACCTCGTCCGATTTTCCTGACTAACGAACTTGTCCAAGCTATTTACAAAAGAAAAGTACATGCCAAATTTTATCAAAATCGGCCCATTATTTTTTGAGTTATCGGTGTGATACATATATATATATATATATATATATATATATATATATATATATATATATATATATATATATATATATATATATATATATATATATATATATATATATATATATATATATAAAAATTGAAACTGACCCCGTATATGGGTTCTAGGGGTCCTAGATCGCGCTCATTTGAAGAAATTTTTTCAAAATTCAAAAGTCGAGATCTCCTCATTAGTGAATTTTTTCTAAGAAAATTCACTAAAATGCTAAAAATCTGAATGTGAGTTCTAGGGACCCTAATTCGTGCTCATTCGAAGAAATTTGTAAAGTGCGAAAGTGGTAATCTCTTCATTAAAGATTGTTTTTAACAAAAATTCGCTAAAGTTATAATATATATATATATATATATATATATATATATATATATATATATATATATATATATATATATATATATATATATATATATATATATATATATATGTATGTATGTATGTATTAATCATCTTATTGTTTTATATTTGCTTATCGAAGAAACTATTTTTACTCAGACAACCATGACAATGAAATGTAAAATGATAAACTTGAATCTTGCTATAAAATTATTAAATTGTATCAGCCATGTTATGCTATCTTATCTAGAAGTTCATTTACATTGTCATAAAATGATATACTTTTTTTTATAAAATCACTTTATTTACAAAATAACATACGTATTCTCCAAATAAATGAACAAAAATATAAATATGTAATATTCTGTAATATTAATTACGCTAACCTAACACCTATTTTTGCCAACAAAGCTCCACTTTTTGTTTATGTATTACGGATAGATATGTACAAAATGTGATACATAAACAAAACGTTATTTGGTAACTCATACTTTTATATAAGAGAAAACAATGAGAAATCTAATTTATCGTTCAACCTAAATCTATTATAATTTTGCACCTAAATATTCAGTTTTTCCTTAATAGTCCTATATCGATCATATATATTATTCCTTAAACAGTTATTATGGTTTTTTAGTACCGACATGTATTCCTCTGGTAATGCAGCTCCCAGTTCTGCTGTGAAAACATATCCTATAGCGGTTGCCACTACTATTGTCACTAGGTCACAGATTTACCAAAGCTTTTTTTTAAGTTAAATAATCTCCGACATTGATGTCGTTTCTGTGGGTAACAGTTTCAAGGAAGTGCTGCATCTTGTTAGTGATTTCAACGACATTCACGTAACACTCGAACCTATGTAGAAAGGTGTCCTGCTGTGTCTTGCATATGGTGCATTTGTCATCTGTTGCTCTTCCAATCCTCTGTAGGAAAGTTTCGGACATGAGCGCCCCATGTGCTGCTTTGTACAGTATTTCTTCTAGTTCACTTGATAGGTATTTGTTGTGTATACATTTCCATTTAACAGTCTGTATGAAGTGCTTATGTGTTAGTCGTGTTTTGGAGTATGATCTGACTATATATAAGCTTCTCGATGATACCTTAGGTTGAAGCCATTTTTCTCTAAGCATGCAGCTTTTTGCACAAAGCGCTTCATTTGAGAGGCTTGATGAGGTATTCCATTTATGTAGCGTGGATTTGTTACTGTAGCACCGAAATTCATGTAATCAAAAGCAGTACTGTGTTTCCTCTTATATCCCATTGTCCGACGTATAAAGAGTGCGTTTGCCACCGAGCGTCTTGCAAGGCTAGACCACCTTCAAGTTTGGGAAAAATCATAGTCGTTCTTGAAATTCTACCTAAGTACCCACAGATGATATATATATGCGTTTTTCCGCCAGCAGAGGTATGGGAACTACTTGACTCAACTATCAGATTTTGGTAACCCATAAGTGTTAACAAAGAAGACCCTTTGTATGATTGTAAATTTGCTGTTTTGGTTGTTAACTAGTGTGGTGCGTACTGCTGATACCGCCGCTTCCCAGTTGGTTCTGACCATTTCTTGTAAATTTTAAGTGGATTTACTTCCCAGAACCTTGATACTGTCCTCGATTGGAAACCATGTGTTCTTAGGTACAGGTGTGTTACTTCTTTGTTTGCCTAGTATCATACCTTTGGACTTACTTGGATTTAGGGCTGCTGCAGTTATGTGGCAAAATGTGTTGACTTTTGTATAGATCATGTTTATTTCTTTGGTATTTTTAATGATCACGTTGATGTTGTCCGCATAAGCGTGTACTTCAGTAGCTGATGGTTTGGCTCATTGGCTCCAAATAGATGATAAATAAACTCATGGGTAAGGGACATCCTTGCCTTACAGAACATTTTATCTCTCTTCTTGGGCTGCGTCCCCTGTTGATTTGCACACAGGAAAAACACTTCGTAGACATTTATCGTATATTGGTGATAAATCTGTGTGGAAATCTATATTTCTCTAGTGCCGACCTCAAATACGCATGATTGACTCTATCGAATGCATGGTCCAAGTCCAAGCTTAGGATGATATGATGCTTGCCATGAATGTTTGCATTTACTACTTCGTCCCTTAGGATAAACAGTGTTGAAAATATTGTTCTGCCTGGAGATGCACACGTTTGTTCGTCGCCTACTTTATGGTTTATCAATGTGATCAGTCTTGTCTTCACACATCGCATAAACAATTTATTATCTACGTTGGGTAATCAGATGGGTCTGTACTCGCTCAGACTTTTTGGGTTTGCCTGTTTTGATACAAAGATCATAAGTCCCTTCTTAAAGGAATTGCGTGTTCACTCCTTTATTTATCTCGTTTATTATCGTGAATATCGTGAATATACCTTAATTATGTCCCAATATTTTTTGTAAAAGTCTACATTAAAACTGCCTGGCTCAGGAGATTGGTTTAATGCACTGTGGTTTATTTCGTTCACGAACTAGCTCGTTGCAGTTTTCCGCTTGTAATTTGTTTTTGAAATGTTTTAAA
Organism: Tillus elongatus; assembly: GCA_964006375.1. Classification (NCBI taxonomy): domain Eukaryota; kingdom Metazoa; phylum Arthropoda; class Insecta; order Coleoptera; family Cleridae; genus Tillus; species Tillus elongatus. The sequence continues at coordinate 27,627,941 of OZ023265.1, forward strand.
GGCATGATTAGTTCAAATTGTCTTCCTTTATATAAATTTGAAAAATATTCGCTTATTATGTTTGGTATTTGCTCTTCATTTTGTATTGTATTACTTTCTTACAGGTGTGTTAAATTCTTTATTTCCTTTTATTTTTTTCTCGCATTATGTGATATATTTATGCTCATCGGAAATATTTTCTTTTAAGCGCCTTCGGATTTTGCAGCCTTCTAGGAGTTTTTTTGCTAGACAATTATTAGGACTCTATATTTGTTTTATTTCTATGAATTTTGGGGGGTCATTTGGATTTCATACCATTATATATTTTAAACAGTGATAGTAAAATTCTATGGCTCCCCTCTCAGATTTTTTCTTTATAAAAGCTTGCCATTGAAAAAAGGACATGATTTTTGGTTTTGCTTAGTTGACCCAATATTGTCTAACACTTCTGAATTTGGATTTTTTGCGGTTGTAGTATTGCCAGTTTTGCAGAAAAAATGTTTTGACGTTGGGTTCATCTAGGAGTGTGATATTCAATTTCCAAGGTGTTCGTGCAGTCAGGCATCTACTTTCCGACATTCTTATACATACGATAATCGCCCTATAGTCTGTAAATATGGCTGGATGAATTTAAGTTGTGCTCACCAAATTAGCTATTTATTGCTTAACGTAACTTCTACCTAGCCTAGAGACTCCCTTTGTATGAAAGTAGGTATATCCTAGTGTTGTATGTTTACGTGCCAAGACCTCAGCCAGGCTTAAGTGTTGTATGGTATTTTTTCAAAACTGGGCAGATGTTGTATCTGTCATTTGACACGTCGTTCTTTCAGCTGCAGAATTGAAGTCACCGGCTGGTATTAGTTTTTTGCCGGGTGTATACAGTCTGGGTAGTTGCCCTATAAAGAACTCTGGCTACCTTGTTTTAATTGCCGTTTGGAGGATATATATGAATTATATTGTGGTTGTACATTGTGACGGCCACACCTCTTTCGATGACTCCAACATTTTGACATCATTAAAAACGGTACCATCCCTTATAATTATTGCGGTTCCTCTTCTATTTTCATTTATCTTAACGATAGGTTCGTACCCACTAATGAAGGAGAAATCACGGATGGCTACTTATTCCAGTAAGACAATATCGAGTTGATGGCAGTAAATAAAACCTTTTAACATTTACAATTTTAACTCTGATGATATACCACACATATTTAGGGAACATATCTGATGGTTACAGGTTGTGCTGTCTGACACTTTGTGTTTACTTCACTTTAATATGTTGATTCCTATGATGACCCCCTTAACAATGTAATTGGATTTCTCACTCCAACTTCGAGCTCGTCATCTTCTTCATCTGCCCAGTTCATTTTCTTTGCGTTTCATAGTTTCGTTGCCTGAGTCACTGGAGTAAGCTTTTCCTCTCTTCTGGCCTTTTTTGTAGGACTATCTTCGTGTGCTGTTACCTCCTTTTCTGTTATTTTCTGATAAAAAATGCAGTTTGTGCATTGTCTACAGTATCTTCATTGGTCTCTACTTCTTCTCTATCGATGTTTGAATTACTTCATCTGGTGTAGTGTCCTTTTCGCCGTTTCCTCCAGGTGAATTTGTTTCCAGTCTTTTAGAAACTACATATTTTTGTAGAGTTTGTCTTACCTCCTTATCGTTTGTATTTTCTGTCTGGTTCCCTTCCTCTATGATATTTGACGTTTCACTCTGACCGATAAAAGTAATATCATTGTTCTGCACGGATTCTCTATCAGCAGTATATTTTTGTCTTACATATCCATTTAGGCTAATGGATAATTACGTGTTCTAAGTCTGTATTTTTGAGGAAAGATACAATCTTTTGCCTCATGTTCTGTAGATGCGATCGCCTGCAGGTTTTCTTTTGGCCCAGGGATGTTATCAAAACTGTGAGACCAAGATTCGGACATATGATGGGATCGACCTTTGTATTTCCATCTTAACAATTTTGATGTCATTATAGCATGCAAAAGCTAGGTTTTTCCAGGAGTGGTTTTCCAGGAGTGGTTTTTTATTTCTTCCACAACACCGTATGATGATAACGCCTTTTTCATTTGAGAATCAGGCGTTTCAATTGGCATTCTGTGTATCCTTACTATGTTTTTTTGGCTCTCGTTGGAAAATTTTATTTGGTAAGTTTTTCCATTTGCCTCCGTATACTCTAACTTATCTTCCCATTTTTGGAAAATATCTTCCAAAATTTCTGCGTTTGCGACTTTGATCATCACCTTGTTATTTACGTGCAGTTCAATTCAGATTATCTCTTGTACTTACATCTTCATTTTATCTTGTATACAAGTATGTGTTTGGTATGCAGATATTTAATATTCCGTATTAATGACCTCCAGACTTAAAGTATTCGTTCTCTTGTTTACAATTTATTAAAGGCACTTTATTACACACGATAACAAACGTCTATCAAAAGTCCTTACCGTGCCACAGCACAACGCGAACGGATGAATTGTATTTTATCTACAATCACTTTTACAAAGCAATACCCTTGGTTTGGATTGCAATTTTTATGTGAATATTCACAAAAAGATTTCGCTTATGACGAGATCACGAGAGTAAGACTAAAAAGGGACACAGTAAGGGCGTTATGGTGGCTAATTTTCAATAAATGCTTCAAATTTCAATAACTCAATTTACTAACAACCTACAAAGTTGAATTTGGGTGCACAGCAAAGCCTTCGCTGGGGCAATAGGTGTACCAAATTTGATTAAAATAACTTTGTTATTTTCAGAGATACAATTTTTCCACATAAAAATTCAAAGGGACCTTGGTTTTGAGTTCTAGTAGCCCTAATTTGCCCTAATTTGAAAAACTGTTACCATCGATATTTCTCTATTGGCGATTTTTTAAAATAAAGATTTGCTAAAATGCCTTATCTCTAAGGTGAACGCGACCGAGAGCCCCTTAAGCGAATATCCAGGGTTTCTTACAATTCAAGATTATATCACCGATTTAAATAGAACTGAATTTCTGTACCGTCATTGGAGATAATCCAGGATACCATTTGTCAAAGATTCGTGCTGACAATCTTCTACACTGTCCGTGAAAGTAAAATCAATTCAGCAGCTGTTCGTATGAATAGTTGAGATTTTCCATTATACTGTCGCACTGTGATTATTGTTATTACAAACATACAAAAACTTACGTTATGACAATACAATAAAATTATTGAAAAGTGAAATTCTACGTAGTACTCTAAAAAATTGACTAAATTACTCATTTATCCCGAAAAACAACTAATAACTCTAGAAAAATAGATTTTAGGTACAGAGAATGCTAATACAATTCAAAAGATGATCTTCAAGTGCATCTAACAAAAACATAAAATACAGAGTGTTTGTAATAAACGAGTTTTTTATTCTAAATCCTACGAAATCCAGATACATTTTACAAACCACCCTGTATATGAAATATTTTTTCTTCAACATCACATTGGAACTTAGTTCTCCTGTAATGCATGGGGAAAAATATTTCCTCAACATATTGACATGATTCGAAATCGTGTTCATTAAGCCAGCCTTCTTGTGAAGAGAATTTTCAACAAAAAAATGAATAGCTTGAAAACAGTAGGAGATAAGAACCGAGTTCCCCCATGAAAATCGACCTAAAATTAAATGGAGATTTCAAAAATATAATAAGATATAAGATGTTCCATTTAAAAAAGAGAAGTTAGCAGTATTTCCGGTATATCCGGAAATCCGCTATTTTGTAAATCATTTGCGTCAAATAGAGCATCTCTGAAAACACCTACAGACAAATTTTTACTGCTCAAATCTGCATATTTTGAAAAATAAAAGTTTTAAATACCAAATATGTGTTTTTTAAAGACAGCAGGCATCAAATGTTGTTACCAGTATGACCTATATAGTAGAAACAATGTAAGATATTTCATCAAAATAACTTTATTTTTGAAAATGTACAAAAAATTTTCGAAAATAAATTTAAAATGTTCCCGAAAAACTAGTTTCCTGGCCAACGAACCTTATAGGTTAATGGCAAATTGAGCTACTCAAATTTGAAGCATTTAATAAAAATACGCTACCGTAACGCACTTGCTGCGTGCCGAATTTATTTTCCTTACAAACATACATTATAATTTCGTGGTCGAAATTCGATACATTAACGGTCAGCTCAGAACTGGCACGGACCGGGTACATCCGACTATCTAATTAAAAGAACACCGTGCTTAAACTATTTGAAATGAGCAGATTTTAATAAAAATTAACTACCCTAAAGCACTTGCTGTGTCCCAAATTTATTTTCTTAGAAACATGCAGTACAATTTCGTGGTCGAAATTCTATACATTAAAGGTAGCTCAGAACTGTGAGGGGCCGGGGGAATCCGACAATCTAATTAAAACAAAGCATCGAATTTTTATTAAAATCTGCTTCTAGGAAAATAAATTTGGGACACAGCAAGTGCGTTAGGGTAGTTAATTTTTATTAAAATCTGCTCAGTTCAAATAGATTAAACGATGCTTTGTTTTAATTAGATTGTGAGAAGAGAAACATCCAGTACAATTTCGTGGTCGAAATTCTATACATTAGAGGTAGCTCAGAACTGTGACGGGCCGGGGGAATCCGACAATCTAATTAAAACAAAGCATCTTTTAATCTATTTGAACTGAGCAGATTTTAATAAAAATTCGCTACCATAACGCATTTGTTGCATTTCTTTAATTTGGGACGCAACAAATGCGTTATGGTAGCGAATTTTTATTAAAATCTGCTCAGTTCAAATAGATTAAACGATGCTTTGTTTTAATTAGATTGTCGGATTCCCCCGGCCCGTCACAGTTCTGAGCTACCTTTAATGTATAGAATTTCGACCACGAAATTGTACTGCATGTTTCTAAGAAAATAAATTTGGGACACAGCAAGTGCGTTAGGGTAGTTAATTTTTATTAAAATCTGCTCATTTCAAATAGTTTAAACACGGTGTTCTTTTAATTAGATAGTCGGATGTACCCGGTTCGTGCCAGTTCTGAGTCTTACAAACATGCATTATAATTACGTGGTCAAAATTCGATACATTAAAAGTCAGCTCAGAACTGGCACGGACCGGGAGCATCCGACTATCTAATTAAAAGAAAGCATTGTTTAATCCATTTGAAATGAGCAGATTTTAATAAAAATTAGCTACCACAACGCTCTTGCTGTGTCCCGAATTTCTTTTCTTAGAAACATGCATTATAATTTCGTGGTCGAAATTCTATACATTAAAGGTCAGCTCAGAACTGGGGAAATCCGACTTTAATTAAAATAAATCATTGTTTAATCTATTTGTACAAAGCAGATTTTCCTGGTTAACGAACTTATCCAAGCCAGTTGCAAAGGGAAGGTATTCACCAAATTTGATTGTCATCGGCCTATTATTTTTTGAGTTATCGGTGTAACACATAAATAAATAAATAAATAAATATATATATATATATATATATATATATATATATATATATATATATATATATATATATATATATATATATATATATATATATATATATATATATATATATATAAAGTCTGTAACCGACCTCGGATTTGGGTTCCTGGGGTATAGCGCTCATTAGCAGAATTTTTTTCAAAAGTCGTGATCTCATTAGTGATATTTTTAAAGAAACTTCGCCAAAAGTAATTGACCATTTTTGATAAAACTCGGCAAGTACCTTGCTTTTATTAATGGCTTGGATGGGTTCGGTAGCGAGCCCGATCGGAGCAATTTGTTGGAAAAATAAACCTTATCCGAAAAAAAAATGTATCTTGAAGAAAGCTATGTTGATGAAATTTAGTAGATGTATTGTTCTGGGAAAGGCCTTACTACGTACCAAAATTCAACTTTCTAAGAATATAGAAAGTTGAGTTATTCAAATTTGAAGCATTTAATAAAAATTCGCTACGATAACGCACTTGTTGCGTCCCGAAATTTTTCGTTATCCTTTGATTTTGAATTTTGAATTTTAATCTGTAAGTTAAAAGACAAAAAAGTTATAGGCATTAAAAAATTGGGGTTTTCCCCAAAACGTCAAAGTCACGATTTGAAACGTTAAAATTGGCAACATTTAGACAAGGACCCTGAAAGAAATGCGGGTTATGTAGAGACAATGTCACGAGAAGAATGTTTTACAAACCCTGAAGTCAGCTTCAACCGTCATTGTCCTTCATTTTACACAAATATTTCCAGGAAATTCATCTCAGATAAATACTTTCTCTGATGCTTGGCAGTAGTTTTAGCTGTAGAGTTTGTGGTTTAATGGTTTATAATTTCTAGCGAATTTTCGAAATTAATCAATAAAGCTCAATATATGCGTTATTATACAAGATAGGAAAAAAATTGTATACATTATTTATAGGGTGTCTAGAGCTTCATCTTAAAAAATTATTTCTACAATCATAGGATGGCCCATAAGTCGGTGGTGATACAAATTTTTTTTAAATCTAACACGTCTTATATTATTGCATTTTTGCATTTCCCATCGAAATATAATGCATGTTTGTAAGAAACAACATTCTAGAGGCAGCACATGCGTTATGGTAGCGAGTTTTCATTAAATGCTTCAAATTTCAACAGTTAAATTTTTTATTAACCTATAAGGTTCGTTGGCCGAGAAACAAATTTTTTTGGGAACATTTTTAGTTTATTTTTGGAAAATTTTTGTACATTTTCAAACAGTAAAGTTATTTTGATGAAATATGGCACATTATGTTTCTCCCATACAGGTAATACTGGTAAGAAAATTTGATGCCTGCTTTGTTTAAAAAAAACATATTTGCTATTAAAAACATTTTAATGAAAATTCACTACCATAACGCACTTGCTGCGTCCAGACTTTCAATGGTATAAAAGTGTCAAATGAAATCATGAAATGTTTATACGATACTAATCAATTGAATAAAATTATGGAAAATGTATTCTATGTGTACGTACTTACATAATATGTAGTATTCTTATAGTCTATAATTCCATATTACAGTTGAGCTAGACATTACATTTATATCTAACTAACAACTTACATTTGATCATAAAGCGCATAATGAACCTAATTTTATTAGAAGAAAAGCAATGATACCAAAGAACAGACCACTAAGTTCACTCATTACTGCAGTTATTTCTCATTTGAGTACACATTTAACATCTCTTCTGACCTTTTATAATTATGGCATATACTTTAGATGAATCTTCGGTATGACTGGCAAATTTATCTTGGAAACTCATTAATGAATAGTGTGGTTTTAGTGGAATCTCCGAATAAAAAGAGAGCGTGTTCTAAATTTACCAAATTTTTCCCAACATTCGCTCAAGGTAATAGTTTGCGAATGTTTACATATCCATTAATAAAATTATGTATAAAAAGTCTTGGTGCAGCAAGTGCGCTATGTTATGTTATACAGGTGTCCCAATTAAAATTTTCACCCCTAAAATGTCCGATTTCGTCCAAATGTAGGGAAAATGCTAAAACAGGTCAATTTTAATTCATCGATTGTTGTTGCCCTTACTTGGTGAAACTGGTCCAAGTCTGTATTTAGGTCAATTTTAACTTGAAGAGAGGAGCCATTTTTTTTCTTGGTTTCGGTATCGCTCTAGCGCCCAGAGCCACCACTTCAAAAAATTTCAATAGCAAGAGGGGACCGAGTGACACATTATTTTGAAGCTGCTTTCATTCTCTGTGCAATCATGTTATTTTCAATTTTGAGCGATTTGTTTTTGATAATCAAAAAATTGTTTTAGGGTCAGTGAAATTTGCAAGAGCCTTAACCCGGTACACCCTCATTCGAATTGTAAACCTTTTTTTTGTAGGTACGGACTAGGAAATGTTACCTTATCTGAAGGAACGTTTTTAATGTTTAAAGGAACAAAACATTTTGGCTAATCACTTTTACAGTTTCTGCTTGATTTTATGACTTATCGTCGTTCAGTAACTAAGTTAAAAAGAAAAAGTCTGGACGCAGCAAGTGCGCTACGAAAGTGAATTTTCATAAAAATGTTTTTAATAGCAAATGTGTCTGGCTAATGTAAGCAGGCATCAAACTGGTTACCGGTATAAACTATAGCGTAGAAACAATGTACCATATTTTATCAAAATAACTTATTGTTTGAAAATGTACAAAAATTTTCCGTCAATAAACTTAAAATGTTTCCGAGAAAACTGGTTTCCTACCCAACACACCTTAGGTTAATAGCAAATTGAGTTTTTGAAATTTGAAGAATTTAATAAAAATCCGATACCAAAACGAAGTTACTAGGTCTCGATTTTTTTCTTACAAACATGCATCATATTTCGTTAAAAAATGCAATTAATATAAGGGTGTTTGAAAAAAAATATTGTAGGTATCACCAACAACTTATGGGCCACCCTGTCATTGTCAAAATAATTTTATAAGATGCAGCCCAAGACACCCTATTATTAACGTATACAACTTTTCTCGTATATACAAGAAAAATTTCTTCAAATGGGCGCAAACTAGGCCCCCTAGAACCCATATCCGGGTTGAGTTTCAGTGACGCATTTCTACGGTAAAGCTCAATATAATTGTTATTATACAAGAATAACAATTATATTGAGCTTTACCGTAGAAATGCGTCACTCAAACTAAACCCGGATATGGATTCTAGGGGGCCTAGTTTGCGCCCATTTGAAGACATTTTTCAAAAGTCACGGACTCCTCATTAGCGAATTTTTTCTACGAAAATTAGCTAAAAATTATAGACCGTTAAACCATAAACTTAACTAAAGCTACCGCCAAAGCATCAGGGCCTATTTGAACTGAAATTTCTGAAAACATTTTAGTAAAATGAAGGACAATGCCGGTTGAAGCTGAAACTTAAGGGTTTGCAGAACACTCTTCTTGCGACATTTTATTTACATAATCCGTATTTGTTTCAGGTTCTTTGCCTGAATGTTTCCAATTTTGACGTTTCCAATCGCGATTTTGACGTTTTGAGAAAAACCCAAATGTTTGTTTAAATGCTCATAACTTTTTTGTATTTAAACCTACATTCCTCAATTTTGGCACATGCTTTACACTTTACAATGCAAATACGCGTACCAAATTAAAAACACACACACACACACACACACATATATATATATATATATATATATATATATATATATATATATATATATATATATATATATATATATATATATATATATATATATATATATATATATATATATATAATAAACTAATTGTGGGAAAGCCGTCAGTTGCAAAATAAAACTCTTTATTAATAAGCCGAGCTTTCGGAAAAATTTATTCCATTCTCAAGGATATAACGTGAGTTTTATTAAACTAATTATTCAATAACAGTGAAGTCGACTTCACTCAAATTTATAAAAAGGTTTTTTTTCATGTTTGTTATTGAATAATTTGTTTAGTAAAACTCACGTTATATCCTTGAGAATGGAATAAATTTTTCCGAAAGCTCGGCTTATTAATAAAGAGTTTTATTTTGCAACTGACGGCTTTCCCACAATTTTTTGAGTTAATAACACTATTACCGCCACTAAAACTTAATACTATATATATATATATATATATATATATATATATATATATATATATATATATATATATATATATATATATATATATATATATATATATATATAAATTGAAACTGACCCTGGATATGGGTTCTAGGGGGCGTAGTTCGCGCTCATTTGAAGACATTTTTTGAAAATTCAAAAGTCGGGATCTCCTCATCAGTGAATTTGCTTAAGGAAATTCACTAAAACCGTAAGTTTTAAAATGGTTTGTAGCACTGAACAAAGAATTTAGCTAGTAAAACTGTGCTATGGAAATAACAATTGTGCCAGTGTTGCTGCTAGACTTTTCACCGAAACCAGGAGGTTAGTCGTCAGTAACTCATTAATTTAATTGCAAAATTTGAGAAAACGGGCTCTGTTACTAACAAAAAACATAACCGTCAAGGTCCTATCCAAAATGATGGTGTTGAAGTGGCTGTGCTTGATCATCTTTGAATGTGTGACAGGCAATTTGTTAGAAAAATAGCTTAAGACAGTGGTGTGTAAAAAAGTAGTTTTCATTGATCATAAAAAATATAAGTTTCATCCATTCAAGATAACACTTGTCCAAGAATTACAAGAATTAAACAAAGATGATACGGATCGAAGTTAACAGTTTTGTGATAATTTAATTGAGCGTTTGATGAATGACCCAGGTCTAGTTTACAACATTTATTTCTGTGAAGAAAGTACATTTATGTTTATAGGTAAAGTAAACAGGCATCATTGTCGTAATTGGAATAACACAAACCCACACATCTTAAGTGAAAGTCACACCCAAACGCCCCAAAAATGAACTGGTGGGCAGGCATTCTGGGCACCACATTATCGGACCTCTTTTAATTGAAAGCACATTGACTGGCGAAAGTTATTTGAAGTTGTTAGAAGACTTTATTGACCCTTTAATCACCCAGCACTGGAAGAAGACGTAAATTTCCAAGGAAACTAGCTTTCCTTTCAACGGGATGGGGCGCCTCCACCCCATTATCATGCACTAGTACGCGATTCCTTGGATGCTCATTTTCTCGGACAATGTATAGGTTGGAGAGGTCCCATCGAATGGCCAGCTAGGTGGCCCGACCTAACCGGTTTGGATTTTTGTGTGTGTCACACCGATAACTCAAAAAATGATTCGCCAATTTTGAATGGTTTGGATAAGTTCGTTAGCCAGGAAAATGAACCAGGCGTCCCGGGAAAATTTTCGTTTTTTTTTCCGAAAAAAATTATATCTTCGAAAATAATAAAACTATGGCAACAAAATTTTGTTATAAATAGTGTTATAAATAGTGCTCCAAATTGAATCGTAACTTCCATAAGGCTGTGACAACCTACTCTCCTCAGAAAAACATTCTCATAAATGAATTTAGGGTCCATGACCTGACCACAAAGAAAATATTTGTAATCCTGTACCCATAAACTTCTGACGCGTTATATTACTCGAGTTTCAACTAAAAAATGTCAATTTTCACCAAGTCATCCCTCATTTATTCCCTACCCCCTTAAGCGATCTTACCCAAAAACAATTCGAAGCATTCCTTTGTCGGGTGCTAACTGGATACCAAATTTGAAGATGATATCTCAATTCGTTAGAACGTTATTGCGCCTACTAACAGACAGACGTACAGGCCGACAGAGTGACCGACAGACAAAAAATTTTTCGTTACAAAATCAAGTTTTCTATATGTTTTGAGACACACTACGCCGTTTTATCAAAAAAAAATCGAAATTTTTGTCACACATTCAACCCCTAATTTAATTTCAGCGCAGAATACTAGGTCAGTTTTCTATAAGTTTTGAGACTGTCTACGCCGTTTTAGCAAAAAAAGAATACGAAAATTCTGTCACCGATATTCCACCCCCACACATTCAACCCCTAATCTAGTTTCAGGACAGAATACCAGATGTTTTATGAAATTGAAATTTTTCTAATAAACAAACCCCAAAACGTTTTACTTGCGTTTTAACGAAGAAAATGTCAATTTTCAACAAATCACCACCCGTTCATCCCCTATCCCCTGGAGTGATTTTACCCAAAAAGAACGCGAACCGTTCGTTTATCGGGTGCTAACTGTATACAAAATTTGAAAACGATATCTCAATTCGTTCTAAATTTATCGTGTCTACAAACAGACATACAGACCGACAAATCGACAAAAAATTTCGTTTCCAAATCATGTTTTCTATCTGTTTTGACAACTTTTACGATGTTTAAGCAAAAAATTATTTTTGAAATACTCCCACACGTTGTGACGATGTGGAAGTAAAAGTAAATCGTAAACCAAAATTTATATATGTATGTTACAAAATTAAAAGTTATAAGCGTATAATTCAAAAATCTCTGGACGCAGCAAGTGCGTTATGGTAGTGAATTTTCATTAAAATATTTTTAATGGCAGATATGTCTTTTTTTAATGAAAGCAGGCATCAAATTTGGCTAAATATTTTTTTCACAAAATTCTGCTAAAAGGATACATATAATTCAAATTATGTATCTAATCTGTAATTAAAATTGAAAATGAAATAATTTGTTTGCACGAAAATCCATTAAAACCTTATTTTCGACGAATTTCATTTAAAAAATGTTCCACCAATTGAATAATTTTTCATACAAAAATTCTCAAATGTTTCTTCAAAGAAACTTCACTAAATTCATTTATAAGATAATTCGCTCTAAGTGAGTGGTGAACGTGTCGCCACCTAGTTCGGAACCAAGTACTATGTTGTCACGCCCGCTCCAAATAACACAGAGTATTAAAAATAGAGACGGTATACAACTAACTAACAATTTAAAAAATTGTTAGCCCTGCCCCATTTCTACCCCAATATAGGGACAAAGTATGTAAGACTAGATGCATTCTCGCAACAATTAGAACCGTAGACACTTAGTGTTTTAAGACTGGCTATACGATAGCCGTGTTATTTTTGGTGCATTTTTGCTACAATTAGTATGCCGTACTGAAGAGCTCTAATGAGAGCGAAACCGGTCTACGGTTCTAATTGTTGCGAGAATGCATCTAGTCTTACATACTTTGTCCCTATATTGGGGTAGAAATCGGCCAGGGCTAACAATTTTTTAAATTGTTAGTTAGTTGTATACCGTCTCTATTTTTAATACTCTGTGTTATTTGGAGCGGGCGTGACAACATAGTACTTGGTTCCGAACTAGGTGGCGACACGTTCACCACTCACTTAGTGTTTTAAGACTGGCTATACGATAGCCGTGTTATTTTTGGTGCATTTTTGCTACAATTAGTATGCCGTACTGAAGAGCTCTAATGAGAGCGAAACCGGTCTACGGTTCTAATTGTTGCGAGAATGCATCTAGTCTTAGATAATTCGCTATTAAAATAACATTTTGTACAAGAAAATTCGCTAATAGAAATAAATTAAATAAATAAAATAACCTATATAGTAGGAAGAACGTACCATATTTTATCAAAATAAGTTATTTGAAAATGTACAACAATTTTCCGAAAACAAACTTAAAACGTTTCCGACAAAACTCGTTTCCTAGCTGGCAAACCTTAGGTTAATAGCAAATTGCGTTATTGAATTTTGAAGCATATAATGAAAATTCGTTACCAAAACACACTTACTGCGTCTCGATTTATTTTACAAACATTCACTATATTTCGATGAAAAATGCAAAAATGCAATAAGGAATGTTCAAAAAAAAATTGTAGATGTCACCAAAGATTTATGGGCTATCCTGTGATTGTCAAAATAATTTTATAAGATGCAGCTCAAGACACCCTATAGGTAATGTATACAATTGCATAATAACAATTATATTGGGCTTTACCGTAGAAATGCGTCGCCCTGTATATATGTAAACAGAAAGTAAACCCGGATATGGATACTATGGGGCCTAGTTTGCGCTCATTTGAAGAAATCTTCTTAGAATTCAAAAGCCGCGGTCTGCTCATTAACGAATTTTTTCTACGAAAATTAGCTAAAAATTATAGACCGTTAAACCGTAAACTTAACTTAAACTACTACCAAAGCATCAGAGAAAGGGTCTAATGAATTTTCTGGAAATATTTTAGTAAAATGAAGAGCAATGATGGTTGAAGCTGAAACTTAAGGGTTTGCAGAACACTCTTTACACAATCCGTATTTCTTTCAGGTTCTTTGCCTAAATGTTGCCTATTTTAACGTTTCAAATCCCGACTTTTTACGTTTTGAGGAAAACCCCAATTTTTCTTCTTCTTTAAATGCCCCTAACTTTCTTGTCTTTAAACTTACAGACCTAAATTTTGGTAAATTATTCACCATATATATATATATATATATATATATATATATATATATATATATATATATATATATATATATATATATATATATATATATATATATATATATATATATAATTGAAACTGACCCTGGATATGGGTTCTAGGGGGCCTAGTTTGCGCTCATTTGAGGAATTTTTTTTAAATTCAAAAGTCGGGATCTCGTTAGTGTTTTTTTTTCCAGAAAATTCCCTAAAACAAGCACTTGTGAAGCCACGGGAAAAGTCTACGACTGTATTAAATATGGAATAGTTTCACTAAGTTAGGGCAAGAACAAACAACCAGATATGCTATTCATATTGAATTAAGTCTTTAAACTTTCATGTCCTCTTTATCAAATTATTTTTCTATACAAAAACTCGCTAAAAAATTCATCGGAATAGCAACAATCAGATTACATAACTATAAAGTGAAATGAGACTAAAAAAAGATAAAAAGCAAAGTCACTAACCGGGATTAGAACTCGTCACCTGGGGGTCGATTATACGATGTAAAGTGACCACTGTACACCTAGTCCACTGAGCTACGCACTATATGCATTTACCAGCAGGAATATCCTATTGTTCAAGGTTTTACAATTTACATAAAACCATTTTGTTTTATAATGGATTTTTTGCTTATATTTTAACGAAATCGAGAAAAATAACGACTTAGACACATATCTAGGAGCTTGTTAGTCATTTCTTGTAGTATTTTTCACTCACATTCTGATCAATCAATTTTTACGTTTTTAACCTTCTTGAATCAGATTTAATTGATTAAAAATTACTTTACCTCTAACTTTTTTGTCTTTTAAGATAGCGATCCTAATTGGTGCATAGGATACTCTTTATTGCAGAAATCAGCGTACCAAATTTGGTTGCACTCACTTTGTTATTTCCAGAGATATAATATTTTTTCGAAAGAAAATACAAAATTTTCCGGGAAAACCTGGGCCGATTTTCCTGAATAACGAACTTATCCAAGCCACTTGCAGTAGGAAGTTATCTGCTAAATTTGGTCAAAATCGGACTATTATTTTTGAGTTATCAGTGTGATACATAGAACCCATATCCAGGGTCAGTTTCAGTTTTTATATGTTTATATATATAAACATATAAAAACTGACCCTGGATATGGGTTCTAGGGGGCCTAGTTCGCGGTCATTTGAAGACAATTTTTCAAAATTCAAAGGTCTCCTCAATAGTGAATTTTTTAAAGAAAATTCACTAAAAATGTGTAATATAATTTCTATGAAACCTCATTACCATAACGCACTTGCTGCGTCCAGACTATATTTTACCCTTCTTTGTCTATTTCCGCGACTATTGCCAATCACCGACTCCAGGTAGCAGTGAGAAAAATATTGCAATATAGGACACGGTTTTACGAACCACATGCGAATAATGAACGCACGAGTTGGCATGGTAATGACTCAAGCGGGAAATTCACTTTCAAAATTAAGTAATAATCTCTACTCACGTTTAAAATTATTAATCGTATGCTGAAATTAGTTAATATATCACCAACTTTAACAGCTTACATTGCAATTAAATAGCCAGTTGATAAAAACTTTAAATGTGTGATCCACCGAGATCAAGAAGTAACTAGTTAATTTTTCAAATAAACAAATTCAGCCAAAATTGCTCTTAACAGCTTGTCATACAAAATTAATTACATCAACAAACATTTTGATAACGTCAGTGCGGACGCAAAATTCTTGTTAATATCATTTTTGGTAATTGTTTTATACAGCGCTTCTCAAAATGTTAAGTAATCATAACATAATGGTATAATAAAAGTCGTTGCGTTTTATTTTCACAAAACTTTTAGGAACCTCAAATGATGTCTGCTGTGTTAACTAATTAAAAGCAGAAAATGGATTTGTAATTGGTTGCCTAAATATAAATAAAAATGATAAGAAATATCTGATTCACTGTTATCACATCTTCAATGCTTAATAAGATGAAAATAGTTCAATAACTTTGTCGCTACTAATTAAGACTTTTAAAAAGTTTTTCTGTAATACAAATTATACATGTGCCAAGGTTAAAGTTTTGTTTACTTGTTTTTTTAGCGAAATCACTTTTTTACTTACTAATTGTTCGAGGTTTGCCTTTATTGGAGAGGTGGGTTTACTTTATTGGTTGTGGGTGTATTTACTCAGTAAAAGTAAGTATTAACTGTCATAGGTGTAAAAGCTTCGCTTTTGGTTCTCCAATCCATTATTGGGATCTACTGTTTCCAAATTTAATACATTTGGGCAGCATTTGTATGAAGGGCATTTAAATGGAGAAATAATAATAATATAAATTTATTTTCCTTCATTACAAAAAATAAACAGTTCATTCGTTGCAATTAATTAGGTACATAAACAGAGGAAAACCACTAGGTTGCGATCAAGCAAGCAGAAGATCCTTCTGCCCCAACACCCCCCCCCCCCCCCCCCCCCCGACTAATTCGCTTACCTAGGTATCTTACGTTTAGCCTAAACACTTAACTAGACTAATATCTTAACCAGAAAGTCATAATATCTCCCAAATTATTCTCGATTACAAAAAAAAAGAAAAATGATTAAGTACCATTTACTGTACTATACAGGTAGTCAAACAAATCCTTCTTAAACTGTTCAATTTTTGGCCTCTTAAGTTCATTTGGTATTGCATTATAAAGCTTTGGAACATTGTAACTATACGATCTTTCAAAAAGAGATGTTTTATGGTGAGGGGGAGTTATGTAATCACGGTTGCGGATATTTATGTTGTGAATGTCAGTCCTGAAGCGGATTTTATCGTAGAAATAGGCAGGTTTTTTTATTAAAACAACCTGATGGTAGAAGCACATCGTAATTAACTTCAGTCTGTTACCCATATTAAGCCACTTTAATTCACTTAATTTATGCGATACATGTTGTCTACGTCTCAATCCAAAAATAAACCTGAGACACGAGTTTTGTATCTTCTGTACTCTGTTTCTGGTGACTACATCAAGACAGGGATAGTACAATGGTGCAGCATACAAAAAGTGCGACAAGACCAACGTGTGACATAGCATCGCTTTCGTTTCAACAGATAAATAATTTCTATGGGGATAAAGTAGTTTTAAGGCAGCGTATGATCGTCTTAGATATTTTGAAATCTGACCAGTAAACCTAAAATTATTTTCAAAAGTAACTCCCAAATTACTAGCACTCTCAACGATAGGTATTGCACGTTATTTATTTCCACAACAAAATTCTCAGCTATTTCAGCCACAGTTGATTTATTTCCAAATAGTAGCACTTTAGATTTGGATGGATTCAGAAACAAAGAATGTTCCCTCGAAAACTTCGTCAAGTTCGCCAGATCACAATTGATCTTGGTCTCCGCCTCACGAACCTTTGCCCTTTCGAACTACAATTATAGCTGGGTGTCATCGGCATACATATGAAACTGAAAATGTTGAAGCTAACGAAACGTGTTGCTCATATGGATACTAAATAATAGGGGACCAAGAATTGACTCTTGTGGAACACCGACACTAATTAAACGTGTCTGCGAGTAATTGCCGTCTATTTTCATAGACTGGGTTCGACCCTCTAGGTAATTAGAAATCAGGTCCAGTGCAGTCGTTTTCAGACCAATGAAATGTAAAATAGAAACAAGTAAATTATGGTTAATAGTATCGAATGCCTTAGTAAAATCCAACAGTACTAGAGCCGTTACTATGTTACTGTCTGAAGACTCCAAGATATCATCTGAAACCTTTACTAAGGCCGACGTACAACTGTGCAATTGTCTGAAGCCAGACTGATGCGACGGCAAAATGGGATACCGATCTAAGTGCGTATTTAGTTGTTGATAGAATAGGTAATATACTAATGGGACGTAGATCCCTGGGAGTCTCTGGGTTTGGAATCTTAAGAAAAGAAATTATAAATGCCTGCTTCCACTGTGATGGAAAGACACCAGTCGCAATGCATGTGTTTATTATATGAGTAATATAAGGAATAACTTTTGGGCAACAGTACTTTATCATTATCAAACTGATAGTGTCCGTGCCAACTGCTCTAGTTTTTATTTTGTCTGTAATCTGTAACATTTCGTTATCATCTACTAAGTTAAATTCAAAGCAAGGTGTCATGCCTTTCAGTGTTTTTCTGAAATAGTACTCAATCAACTGAGAGCAATCATTAGTCGACCTAGGTACATTATTAATAAAATTTATAAAATGTATACAAATTTTTTAAGAAACTAATTACCTGAATTACTAAACCAAAACATAAACCCAGACATGCGGTTTCAACAGATAGGCCCGTAATCATTTGAATGGAATAAAAGACTGAGGCTGGACACTGTGGCTGGAAACTGAAACAAAAAGCAGAATCACCCCAAAAACCACAAAACTAATAACAGAGAGTTATGTGCTAGATAGGTATTTCAACAACGAAGTTGTCTTCATCAGTAGCTGTCGCTACGCTAAACTTTAGCAGTTTCCAGTCACACTGGCTTGCCTTGGTCTTTTATTCCATTCAAATGATTACGTGCCTGTACTGCATAATGGGGTGGAGCTCCATCGTGTTGAATCGGCATGTCTGGGTTTATGTTTTGGTTTAATAATTGAGGTAATTGGTTTCTTAAAAAAAATAGTGTACATTTCTCTATTTAAATTACCTCCAAAGAAATTAGGACCAATAACTGTATCCCCAATTATAGCACACCAGATATTAATTGACGATGGATGTTGATTTGGAGTTCTTATCCAATGGGGATTTTCTGCCGCCTAGTAGTGCATATCCGGGGACCTAGCCAGCCAGTTAGCCGGACCTGCTCGACCAATCCATCTGTTTTTAAATATTCCATTCAAACAATTTCTCCAAATGAGCGCAAACTAGGACCCCTAGAACCCATATCTGGGGTTAGTTTCATTTTTTATATGTTTATATATATATATATATATATATATATATATATATATATATATATATATATATATATATATATATATATATATATATATATATATATATATATGTGTGTGTGTGTGTGTGTGTGTGTGTGTATCGCACCGATAACACAAAAAATAATGGGCCGATTTCGATAAAGTGACTACCTTGCTTTTGCGAATGGCTTGGATAAGTTCGTTAGCTAGGATAATTTGCCCAGTTTTTCCCGGAAATTTTGTGCTTTCTTTCGAGAAATTTTTATACCTCCGTAAATAACAAAGGCAGGGAAACCAAATTTTGTACGCTGGATAATACCATAAAAGGTCAACTTTGTACCACAATTTAGATCTCTAAGTTAAAACAAAAACAGATATAGGCATTTCAAGAAAAAAATTGGGTACTTCTGATGACCAGAAAAACGCACAAAAACAAAATATTTTGTGTGGGTAACAAAATCTATTGTATACTATAGGGACAAATTAAGTTTTTTTGGCGCAAGAAGGTCAAGAAGTCACAGAAAAATTACGGTTGAAACTGAAAAGGGTTTGTAAAACACACTTCTTGCGATCCAAAGTGCTTCCTAGCAACTATAGACCTATTTCTCTCCTTTCGGTCGTCTCTAAAGTGATGGAAAAGTATATAAACTACTAAAATTTCTTGAAAAACACAGTCGAATCCACGACAGGCAGTATGGATTCCGTCAGCGCAGATCAACTACCGACCTCCTTTCCTTTGTCACCCATTCTTGGAACAAGTCTATTTTGTGTGCATAATAGTAATAGCGGTAGGTGTGTAAATAGTTTGAAGAGGTTCGTTGGCCAGGAAAATCAGACCAGTTTTTTCGGGAACGTTTTAAGTTCATTTTCGACAAAATTTTGTACTTTTTCAAACAAGCAAGTTATTTTGATGAAATATGGTACATTGTTTTTACTATACAGTGTGTCCGAAACTGGATGGGAATGTATTGCTATCTACGTTATTATTAGAGATACGAAGACAGTTAAATTAGCAATGTTTTGTATAATTTCATGCTCGTTCCAAATATGACTTGTATTTTTCCCTGCCTTTTTTTCTTTTTCGAGTTAATTTGAAAAAAAACAAAATTTGTCGATTTCTTTTTTCTTCAATATCTAAGTAGGCGTTGATCTGACATGTCTAAGACTTGCACATTATCAGAGCACTTTTTACAGAGTAATCTTTTTCTGCGATTCTCAACTTTGAATTGTGATTTTTGAGCTACAGGTATCAACGTTTGTTTTTATTGTGGCAGCCATATTGGATTTTTTGCTCATGTGATAGCCTGTGAAAAGAGATTTCCAATGATGTACAACATGCTTGAGAAATCTTGTAATTGCACCGACAATTTTGAGAAAAACCGTTTTAAGGATAGTAGGCTATAAATCCAATACCATAAAACAAATGACAAAAAAAGTGTTCAATAAGCAGTAGGCCATGGGGTCTAACAATAGAGTTCTACTTTTACCATAATTTTTCATGATAAAAAAAAATATGAACTTTGGGCACACCAATGAATCGGCCGATTATTACAAATGATATTTTACATTACAACATTATTCAAAAAAATTGTTATAATTTAATTAAATGGTTAAACCTAGTAAATAACAAAATTTACTAACACAAGAAATTTGTTTTTTTAAACGTAAGTCAACTGAAAAACAACAGAAGAAAGGTTGCTATGGATATAACACTATCGCGACAATTAAGAATACCGTCATTCTTAATTATCTGAACAATTTGAGGTGTATTTAATACGTTGCTTAAAATTTTGTACTAAATAGTTTCTTTCCTTTTTATTTTAAATATTATTCAACAATATGTTCAATAATGAAGAATATTTTGACATGTTGCAATGTTATATTCGTTCTAACCGAAATAATGAGGCATCATATGAAAACAACTACCCAGAAAGGCGACAACCAAACATCAAAATATTTCGCAGGATAGTGATCAATCTATTGAACGACCGTAGCTTTCACTCAAAGAAACTACCAATGCCTAGAAATGAAGAAAAAAATAATGCCGTCTTACGGGTTTCAAACAAAAACCCTCCGCAATCTGTTCGGTTTTATGGTGAACCAATTGACGTTCCAAAAAGTACGGTACACCGTGTAATAAAACAAAGTCATTACCATCCATACAGACCTACAATCGTACAAGGCTTAACTGTTGACGATTACCCTAAGCGACTTCAATTCTGCAGATGGTATCAAGCACAATGTCAGCAATAGCAAGATGAAAATTTTCATTTGAAAATAATATGGACTGATGAATCCAGATTTACAAATTGTGGTGTGTATAATCGCCATAATAAGCATTATTGGGCAAATGAAAATCCCCATCTAAAGGAAGAAAGACGATTGCAAGACAGATTTGGTATTAATGTTTGGTGCGGCTTATTAGGTAAACAACTGTCATTTTTATTTATAGATTAGACAGTTAATTTTAAAAAAATTCAGGTCACTTCATTGTTGGTCCATTCTTTTTTGAAAATAATTTAACTGGGGAAAGCTATCTTAATCTATTGAGAAATGATATCTTACCAAGAATTAGAAGAGCTCATGCTAATTGAGACGATATTTGGTACCAACAAGACGGTTATTCAGCTCGCAATGCTAGGATCGTCAAAGAATTTTTGTACCAAAATTTTAATAATCGTGTCATTTGTAACAATGGGCCGGTTCATTGGTGTGTTCGAAGTCCTGATATAACACCCATGGATTTTTATTAAGAAGCCGCAAATGGTTGGGGCGAGAGAGAGAAAGCGACTTCCTTAATTGTGGCTCTCAGAAGAGATGCCCTAGATGTGCTCCAAGGTATCCCCAGGGAAGAACAGGACAGTTTTGACAGCATTAGATATTACCTAGAAATAATATTTGGCGACCAGCATTTACAACAGCTGTACCAAACTCAGTTAAAAAGTCGCTGTCAGAAATTGGGCGAATCTCTGCAACAATTTGAAGCCGACGTTGCCAGACTAACACGATCAGCTTACCCCACAGCTCCAGTGGAATTTTTGAACCAGCTGTCGCTGTAAACATTCATTGACGGCATTAGGGATACCGACACCCAACAGGCGCTGAGGATGGCGAGACATAAAAACTTGAACGATGTTTTGGCACATTCGCTAGAATTTGAAGCTGCCAAGCAAGCTTCTAAAGGCAATGTGAGGGTCCGAGGTCTCCAAAATATTTATAACAATATATAAAATTCAACGTACCGTGGATGTTGGTTCTAGTGCTTCTAATTTAACCTTCTGTGAAGAACTTTTTTGAAGTACCGTCTCATCATCGATTCTTCAAGGAAAATTCGTTAACAAGAAGCAGAGGGAACATTTTTTATAGCGACTACATATGTTTAACTCATTTTTAAGTACCTAATTTTAACATACTTAATATTATTTGTACGGTATCTTATTTTTTTCGTTTCTGCAGTTATATATTTGTATAATATTCTAACTAGAAAAGAAAAAATAAAATTTCAAATGTATTTACTAATAAATTATCTTTTATTATTATTAAAATTTAATGTCATTTTTCTAATTAATCTGGTTTGCAACAGCTGCCACCAGTGTCTCTATTTGTGAACTTGTTGGATTAAGAATCTGCTGAATGATGTGGTTTATTTCAGCAACAACAGCATTCAGTCCATTATGGACAACGTCGCTGGCAATTTGAAGAATGGTATGATGCAAAACTAGGGAAATTACATCAGTGAACAAATTCACAATCCAGTCGACCAGGATGTGACCAGTAAACTTGATGTGTATAAATCTGTAAAAAAAAAACGAATTCCCTATAAAAAACCTGCAGCATAAATATATACAAACATACAAAAATTAAAATCAAACTCTTATTAAATAGAACGAATAACAAAATCGAACTACCACAAATTAAAACTACCCTGATTGGTCTAAGATTAAAATCTAAATAAACATCGATAAACAAACTTTGGAAAAGTCTAGTTGACCACAAAATAATTTTGAATGTTTCACCGAAAAAGTTGGCTTCATCATTGAAACTTTTTTTTTTTAATTTAATATTATTGGCTGCGGCATCTCAGGCCATTAGCACATTCTTTCCCATCATTCTATATTTTTTTAATTTTCCAGACAGAGTCAACTTGGCTCGCCCGGGAATCGAACCCGGGACCTCTCGCTTAGCAGGCTGGCACCTAGCCACCTGCGCCACGAGGGCGTCTAATTGAAACTTGGTTTTGGTTTTGGGTTATTGTTTTTAATGAATTTGCTTTTAAAAAATTCACTAATGAAGAGATCCCGACTTTTGAATTTTGAAAAAAATTCTTCAAATGAGCGCAAACTAGGACCCCTAAAACGCATATCCGGGGTCAGTTTATATGTTTATATACATACATATACATATACATATACATATACATATACATATACATATACATATACATATACATATACATATACATATACATATACATATACATATACATATACATATACATATACATATACATATACATATACATATACATATACATATACATATACATATACATATACATATACATATACATATACATATACATATACATATACATATACATATACATATACATATACATATACATATACATATACATATACATATACATATACATATACATATACATATACATATACATATACATATACATATACATATACATATACATATACATATACATATACATATACATATACATATACATATACATATACATATACATATACATATACATATACATATACATATACATATACATATACATATACATATACATATACATATACATATACATATACATATACATATGCATATACATATACATATACATACATACATATATATATATATATGTATATATATACATATATATTTGTGTGTGTGTGTGTGTATGTATGTGAGTACCTTCCTTTTGAAAATGGCTTGGACAAGTTCGTTAGCCAAGAAAATCGGATAAGGTTTTCCGGGGAGATTTTGGGTTTTCTTTCGAAAAAAATGCATATCTCCGAAAATCAAAAAGCTATGGAAACCACATTTGGTACACTGGTTTCCGGCATCAAGAGTATCTTTGTACCAAAATTTGGATATCTAGGTTAAAAGACAAAGGAGCTACAAGCCTCGGATTAAAAGAAAGTTGGAACGTCAAAATTGGTAATTCCGGTAGTCGTACATTAGACCGCATTGGCGCTTTGTGGGTTAAAAATACGGCTCGAAATGACTAGTGTCTCAGCCGTCATTTGCTTTTATTTAGTTAAATATGAGGAATACATCAATTTTAAACAAAAATTGCATGGTGTAAATAATCAATACGTTAGCACATTAATATACTAGGGTATATACCTATTAGTACATAGACCTGTTATGTCAAGAATGGCCGAGCGGTGCAGGGAGCAGAGTAAATTTAATAATGGACTCCTATAACACGCGTTCTAATTCCAGTTAGTTTTTAGTCTTTTATTTCATTTTACCGTTATCTGAACAGATTGTGTAATTCCGATGAATTTTTTAGTGAGTTTTTGTATGACAAATTCAATTAGGCCGAGATGAAAACTTTTAAGACTTAATTCAATTTGAATAGCACATCTGGTTGTTTGTTATTGCCCTAACTTAATGAAACCGTCCCATACTTAATACAGCCGCAGACTTTCCCGTGGCTTCACAAGTACTTGTTCTTTTCTGCAACCGATTTCAATTTATACTGGACGCAGCAGGTGCGTTATGGTAGCGAATTTTCATTAATGTTTCAAATTTCAGTAGCTCAATTTGCTATTAACCTAACGTTCGTTGGCCAGGAACCATTTTTTTCGGGTACACTTAAAGTTTATTTTCCGATAATTTGAATGCAATGGTATATCACCTGATTCGATCACATCTTACTTGCCACCAAAATTTGGAAAAAATCTTTCTGCGAAGAGTGCTTTGGAAAGGACGCCAATAATCTTGTTTAACGATCTAAATATTAACAGTTCAGCCAAACTTTGATGTTAATGTTATTGTGCATATTGTATTTGTGGCGTTTATTCGAAAATCATGAGTTTCACAAATACAGAAAAGAGAGACATGATAAAAATGTTGTACCAAAATAATAGAAACGCTAAAGTTTCTAGTGGAAACTATTTAAATAAATATCCGGAAAGGCGGCATCCACACTATTCTTGTTTTAATAGAATAGATCGTAATCTAAAAGAATATGGTTCATTTGGAAAATCCAGTAACAAGTATTGTAGTAGAATCTGCGAAGTTGACGAAAACGTAGTACTACATTAGGTGGGCATTTAATGGATTTAACGTTTGTTCTTATGAATGAAGAGGATCATTATTAATGTTTATTTTTACTATTTTTAAGGTAGTAGTAAAATTTAACCTTCCATTAGTCTGCTTTCTCTAATGCAGTATATTGATCTGGTGGGATCTAAAGGACGCTATCTTTATCATAGGTTAAATACCTACTAGAAAGTGATTTCTGATTCGATAATATAATGTGTATGTTACAAAAATGCGCTTTTGGAAAATAATGTTTAATAATAATAAAAATAAGAATATATTTGCCTTAAAGATAACAACATAAAACATATTTGGCATAAATATAAAACAAGCAGGACATTTACTAAGTAATGTCAAATGCACTTAAATTGTTGCCTCCTCTTTATTAACACATTCATTGCATAAAAATACGCTGTGTTCCAAGCATACAGTTTTTCTACAATGTGAACAAAAATATCGTGACTTCCGATCAGACCCTCTCGGACATAACTCGCAAGACCGTCTTGTTGAACGTTCATCTGGGACGAATTATTATCTACATTACTGTTTCGTAGGACTTTTGGAAGTTGCATATTAGTAAGTCTTTCAGACTGATAATCTTTGATAGGACTCATTCCCGATTCTTTTATGTATTTTCTTCTGCTCAATTGGTAATCATTAGTATTGAGTCTGCAAACAATCTCAGAATTCACCTCAGCCCTATTCAAAATTCAAAAAAAAAAAGTTTGTGGCCATCTTCTGCTGTTTCTCGAAACATTATAAGCTGATGAAAGTTTATCCCGCCTTTAGTTAAGTTGTAAAATGTGAGAATTTCGGGCTTTTGTTTTTCTCCAGTATTTGCATGCAATTTCATGTTTATGATGTAACGTAGAAAACAATAAAACGTTTTTATTTAATTATTTTTTTTGGGACATAGGAGATAACAGTTATGGCTTTTTGGAAGCCAAACATACTTGATGGTATTGGTCTCTGTTTAGCAGCTATCAGACAGGGAGGAAGCTATTATTTATTTTTTTGACAGTGCCGACAGCCGTTAAGCCGTGATCCCGTAACAACTTGATCATCAGATCATAACTAGTAAACTAGTTATTAAACGTAATATTTCTCCCACTGTTTGATACAGGATGTATGAGACGAAGCACAATCTCTTCTGAACTATTCATTTGAAAATAAGGGCCAGCCGGCTGCTGCTCCACATACACTTCCATATTGAGAACGTAGAAGCAACGGGCATCCACCAAAGCGAAGATTTTTATACCATACCTGGCCGGCTTGTTTGGTATATATTGGCGAAATGAAAACACCGCCCACGAATAGCTTCTAGCTTTTCATCGATTGTCAAATATTGACTCGGTGTATAAATTTTCTTACACATATCAATATTCTCCTTTTTTTTCTGAATCACCTGTACATATATTGCACATTTGTGGGCCTGAAGAAAGCATATGATACTGCAGATAGGCAGAAGCACTGGAATATTTTTAAAAATATGGTGAGAATGATTGGCTAATTCGAGGCATTGTAGCGCTATATAATAGCAGTTTTTTGTGAGTGGGTGAAATCCTTTATGGACTCATAATCAGGATATACGGATCTTCATTCTTTGTGTCGGAATTTTCCATTCGGGCATACCGACTAAAACACCCTTCCCTGCTTCCTATAGTAGGCTCTCCCGGAACAACCTTTTCAGTATTACTTTAGGGCAGTCCCTTATTTGCCTATCGGCCTCTTCTCTTTTATTCTTGATTCCCAGTCTCCATTAGCCTCCTTTGTTTGTCATCCTGGTTATGATCATTGCGGGGGTGAAAACTCCTACTTAGCTGACCAGTTCGCTTCGAAAGTGTTCCCATCGAGAGCGCACCAAGATGGTGTGGTGCGCGTTGTCTTCTTCGATTTTACAATACTTACACTGCGAATCAGTTGACTTTTCCGATTTTTACTATTAATGACTGGAAGTACCCGTGTCCGGTATGAAACTGTATCAAGTAGTAACCCACCTCACCGTGCTTCCTCTCATCCTAGTCCTTCACATTGCCTATGAGTCGGGCCATTCTTCGCCCTCGGGTCTCGGTGTCCTATCTAGCCTGCAATTTCCGTAAGGTATCTTCCCGTTCCTCCTTCTTTACGGTAAGGATCGTATTCTTTATTTTCCGCAGTAGATACTACGGCGTTCCTCGGGCAGCAGGGCTATTGGGACCACTCCTGCGACAACCTGCGCGGCGGGGCCCGAGACTGTCCTGTAGGCACTATTTATTCTGAGAGCTCCCTGTCTTTGGACCGCTTCCATCCTCAATCGGTATTTCTGGGACGTCAGCGCCGTGGCCCAGACCTCTGCTCCGTACAACATAATAGCATCAGCCGTTCTCATCACCAGTTTTCGCTTGGAAGGGGACGTACCCTTATATATATAGTAGCTTCCGGATAGATCCACTCTTGGGAAATGATCTACTTTGCGCAATGGATCTACCTTTGCGCATGGATCTACCTTTGCGCATGGATCTACCTCTGCGCATGGATACACCTTTTCACATGGATCTACGTTTTCGCATGGATCAATCTTTTCGCATGGATCTACCCTTACGTAACGCACTTGCTGCGTCAGTATTTCTTCCATAATATATATTAATTATATCATTGTTCATTACCGTGACGCACTTGCTGCATCAATATATGTTATTTTGAAATTTTTCGTTTTATTTGATAAATTATACCATACTCTACCTTTGCGCAATAGATCTGTCTTTGCGCATGGATCTACCTTTGCGCATGGATCTACCTCTGCGCATGGATACACCTTTTCACATGGATCTACGTTTCCGCTTGGATCAATCTTTTCGCATGGATCTACCCTTACGTAACGCACTTGCTGTGTCAGTATTTCTTCCATAATATGTATTAATTATATCATTGTTCATTACCGTGACGCACTTGCTGCATCAGTATATGTTATTTTTTTAATTTTTCGTTTTATTTGATAAATTCTACCATACGCTCTACCCTAACGCACTTGCTACGTTAGTATTATTTCTTCCATAAAATTTTGTATTAGTTCTACCGTAACGCACTTGCTGCACATTCATTCCGGGATATATATATATATATATATATATATATATATATATATATATATATATATATATATATATATATATATATATATATATATATATATATATATATATAGGGTGGCGCATTGAAAACGAAACATGCTGATTTGCGTCCAGAGATATTTTTTTTAAGAAACGCTGAAACACGTCAATTTTAATATTGAGTGGGACCTGTTTTGTCATAAAACTCAATTTTGTCACATCAACCCCTCAAGGGTGGTGATAACAACCCTTATATTTTAAATAGGGAACATGGGTCGAGTGTTACATCATTTGAAAGCTCTCTCTTTTTTGAATTCAGCGCACTAATTTTTTGGAAGTTTTATCAACTCGTTTAAAAATTATTCACCGTTGAAGATGCAAAAAGGCATTTCACTCATTCCGATAAGAAATGTGCTGATAGTCAATGTAGTCAATGTTTTGTTGGTTTGTAAACAAAAATTGACTATCAGAAGATTTCTTATCGGAATGAGAGAAATGCGGTTTATTATTTCAGTTTATCGGTCGGTTTGATATTTGATAGTACTACCGAAAATTAATTTCACAATGGTGTATTCTGTAGAAGAAAGAGTTGAAATAATTACTCTTTTTTTTCAAAAACGATGACAGTGCCAACCGTGCCGCAAATTTGTTTAATGAACGACATCCGAACAGACAAGTTAACATAAAATACATTTTGGAGTTAGTTACAAAGTTTCGACAAAGTGGTTCAATAGCCAACAAAAAACGGATCCTGAACGTGAATTTCCGGTTAGAAATGAGACTACTGAGATTGAAGTTTTAGGACAAATTGCTGCAGACCCAACTTTGAGCACGAGAAAATTGGCCACTGTTTCAAACATCAAAAGAAGAACTATTCAGCGAATATTGAAGCATCATAAATTTCACCCGTATAATAAATTTCACCCGTATAAAATTCATCTTGTACAACAACTGAATGAAGATGATTTTGATCTGCGGCTGGAGTTTTGTGAAGTTATGACTACACGAATAGCTGATAACTGGAACTTTCTGTTCAATATCTGTTTTTCAGATGAGTGTACGTTTTTATTAAACTCTACAGTCAATCGCCATAATTGTCGTTATTGGGCAGATAATAATCTAAGAAATTTTCACAAAGTCCACACTCAAACTCCACTGAAATTGAATGTCTGGACTGGCATTTTTGGAGACCGTTTAATCGGACACATTTTTCTTGTTGGCAATTTGAGTGGCGAAACGTATTTGGAGTCACTAGAAGATATCGTTTACCATCTACAAATTGACATTGCTGAAAATGATGATCGCTATCAAGAAAATCACTTAGTGTTTCAACAGTATGGAGCTCCTCCGCATTTTTCAGAACATGTTAGGGAGTTTTTGAACAGAAAGTTTCCAGAACAATGGATTGGGCGTAGAGGTGCTATTGAGTGGCCCCCTAGATCACCGAATTTAACTCCTTTAGACTTCTTTCTATGGGGCCATTTAAAGAGTAGAATTTACGCAACAGAACCGGTGTTTCTGAAAGAATTACGACGACGCATTGTTGAAGAATGCCATCTAATAACTCCACAATAGCTCCAGAATCTCAGAGCTCGTTTTGAACAACATTTGTACTTTTGTATGGAAGCTGGTGGTCAACAATTTGAACACTTACTTAAGTGAATAAACATTTTTGAACGTTTGGTTTTGTTTTTTAGTTCTTTTTTAACGAAAAATTGACTAATTAGTGCATTTCTTATCACATTGAATGAAATACGTTCTTGCAACTCCAACTGTAAATAATTTTGAAACGAGTTGATAAAACTCCCCAAAAAATTAGTGTGCTGAATTCAGCAATAAAAGAGCTTTTAAATGATGTAACACTCGACCCATGTTCCCTATTTAAAATATAAGGGTTGTTATCGCCACCCTTAAGGGATTGGTGTGACAAAGTTGAGTTTTATGTCAAAACATGTCCCCCTCAGTATTAAAATTGACGTGTTTCGGTCTGTTTCGTTTTCAATGCGCCACCCTGTATATATATATATATATATATATATATATATATATATATATATATATATATATATATATATATATATATATATATATATATATATATATATATATATATATCTCCCGGAATGAATGTGCAGCAAGTGCGTTACGGCAATGAACAACATTATAATAATTAATACATAATATTATGGAAGAAATACTGATACAGCCAGTGTATTATGGTAGAGAGTATTGTGGAATTAATCAAACAAAACGGAAAACATAAAAATAGCATATATTGACGCAGCAAGTGCGTCACGGTAAAGAACAATATTATAGTTAATACAAAATTTTATGGAAGAAATAATACTAACGTAACAAGTGGGTTAGGGTAGTGACTAGGATAGAATTTATCAAATAAAACGAAAAATTTAAAAATAACATATATTGATGCAGCAAGTGCGTCACGGTAATGAACAATGATATAATTATTTTTGTAGGAAGAAGAAGAAAAACGAAATGCGTTTCGGAATAGGCCTTCCAATTTGGCATTAGGTGATTGAAAATGGCAAGTAGTGGCCGTCGCGTATCTAGAGTTAAACAAAGATTCGATTTATAGCCATATCCGCAGTTACACAACCGCATAAGTATCGTAAAATATGCGTTAATTGTAAGGTATACCACTAAATTGTGACAGACACTTAAAAAGTAATTTTTAAAGCATTTTCTCATTATAATTAACTTCAAAGACATAATATAATGATATAAGTAGACAATAAAATATAAACGTTTCAAAAACCATTTAGAATTAAATAATATAATCTGGCAAACCCGTAAAAATTGCAGATAAACGTTTTCAAAAAATTACTATGTAAAGATGGGAAAATTGAAATTGATTATTTTGACACAACTTCTTAAACTATATTATACTATATACAGAAAACTAAGTTTACTTGCAACCGCATTAATAATCACTTGATAAATAATTACGCTCCCACAAACAGATAGTACCTAACTGCAAGAACTATACAAGATCTTCTTGTCTGAAAATGCTTTATAACAATAATATGACTCAAATATGTGGGTGTCAAGCAGTAATTATTGTAAATGATATTCTCGGATTAAAATAGGTGAAAGGGATCAATTTAAAAACGGTTTTTCCATTACCAAATTCAATCAATTCACCCAATCTGTGGGTAAACACGTAATCTTTATTAGTCAATCGAGGTTAATCGGGCACTATATTAATTCCGGACGTGACGTACACGTCCTGATTAGCTTGAAAAGTGTCACGAATTTTGACGTTTGAGCAAATAATTTTTAAACCCTCTCTGTCAAAAACTCCACTGACGTAACTTGTTCAAGACAAACTAATTTGCACGCAAAACCAGCCGCTCTCCGGAAAGTTCTTCAACTTTGATGTTGAATAAAAAATGCCCGGTCGACTTTAAAAGAATAAAAACTCTGGACGCAGCAAGTGCGTTATGGTAGTGAATTTTTATTAAATGCTTCAAATTTGAATAACTCAGTTTTCTATAAACTTAGAAAGTTTAATTTTGATAAGTCGTAAGATCTTTCCTAGGGCAAGGTATCCACCAAATTTCATTAAAGTAACATTGTAATTTTTGGAGAATTTTTTTTTTCAATTTTCTGTAAACTTAAAAAAATGATTTTTGGTACTTAGTAAGATCTCTCCTAAGGAAATATATATAGTAAATTTCATCAAAATAGCTTTGTTATTTTCGGAGAAAAAATGTGTTTTTGAAAGAAAACTCAAAATTTTCCCGGAAAACCCCGTCTGATTTTCCTGGCTAACGAACTCATCCAAGCCATTAATAAAAGAAAGGCACTTGCCAAGTTTCATTGAAATCGGTTAATTATTTTTTGAGTTATCAGACAGATACATACATACATACATATATATATATATATATATATATATATATATATATATATATATATATATATATATATATATATATATATAACATATAAAAATTGAAACTGACCCCGGATATGGGTTCTAGGGGTCCTAGTACGCGCTCATTTGATAAAATGTTTGCAAAGTCTCACCATTGATACCTCTCTATTAGTGAATTTTTTTTAATAAAAATTCACTAAAAGCTGGCCTACTCGATGTAAAATTTTCTGTAGATTTTATTCTTGGTAATGGGGCATTTTGTAGTGCCGTAACTTCAGAGGAGATAGACCCCATCGGAACACTTTCTTAAGTAGAAAATCCAGTTTTTGCTCTGATTTCGCCAATTTTTTTCACCCTAACATCGCAAAAAAAATTGTCTCGTTTACGTTCCGTGCAGGCCGTTTTCTCCTGCAGCTTTCCGTTCTCTCCCTGCGACGTTCTAAAAAAACTGCTTCACCGGGCCCCCAGGTCACCCCTCCCTCTCGATCGCCACCGTTCACCCCTCAATGCCTGCGTCCATCACGTCAGCCTCGCCCACTTTTTAAATTATCAAAATCCAACAATTTTCAACGACATTATGCACATTAACCCGTCTCCTGTCAAACGCTGATGCTTTTTTCCTTGCTGCTTTAGTTATATAGATTAATTCATAAACTTTTTTCAGAAAGTAATGATGATTTGTACACAAGACCTGGCTGTGCAGAATGAGGTCACCCTCATCTGGGTGCCGAGTCACTCGGGGGTCAAAGGCAATGAAGAAGCTGACAGTCTCGCGAAGAGAGGGTCAGCAGAACCATTTATCGGACCAGAACCGGCTCTGGGCGTGACAAAGAGCACTGCCAGGGGAGCCATTAAGTCCTGGGTCAGAAAACAACACAAGGTGTACTGGGCAGACTGTCCAGGGCTCAGACATGGGAAGTCAATAATTGAGGAACCCAGTTCAAAGAGAGCTGTGGATCCGCTAAATCTTAGCAGAGGACAGCTCAGAAACATAACAGGTCTCTTGACGGACACATGGCCGTCAAGAAACACCTGCATAAAATGGGGCGGTTCGAGGGGGAAATCGCATGCAGACTCTGCGGCGAGGGGAAAGAATCAGCCCAGCTCATCTTGTGCGAGTGTAAAGCTCTGTACCGCGAAAGACAACTGATCTACTGTCAGTCTAGACCGGAGACAGAGCATTATAAAACTTTACCCTACCAATCGCTGTGCAGACTAGTTCACGGCACAGTGATTCTGGAATGGGTGGAGTAAAAAGACTAAGGGAATGCACAATAAGCCAAAGGTTGCAGTGCTATCGGGGCAGCAAAGCCGCGGACGAGCCCTGAGGAAAGAAAAAGAAAAAAAATCATAATTTTTATACTCACCCTGAATTGACAATACGGAAATCATCCAACGCTGCTTCGTACGTATCAAAATCGACAGCAACTCTGATATTTATCTTAACATTATTTATTTTACCTTCAACTCCTCCTTTTGGTCCTATATTCCAAAACGTGGCACTGTATTTGTAGTTGAACTAAAACAAATCAATTAAACAAAACCAATAAATTATTAAGTATGAATTTCTCACCATTAAATCTTCAAAAGTGACGGGTATATCAACGTACAACTTCTTGGTGGTTGGACTGTAGCTCACAGTGCAGTCACCATTTCTCTCGATCGTTGAAATATCAGTCAACCATCCATGGGTCAGATCTATTGATCCATAGTATGTGATGATAAAAATTCTCTAGAAATTAATATAAAAAAATACAGTAAGAAAATTATTGGGTTTATTACCTTATAAGCACACTTTGGAAAACCCAATTCACCACAACCCATTTTTCTGACCTGATCGTTTCGCCAGCAACGCTAGCATCATCAAATGGATTGATAAACTAAGCATTTAGCTTATTCATCCCTCTGATGACGTTAACGTTGTTAGCGAAACAATTGCCAGATTAGAAAAATACGTTGTAATAAATTAGATTCTCCGAAGTGCTCACAGGTTATAATCTTCACTCATTAATTATTACCTTACTGAAACCTTCATGTATGTCAGGTGCTTGAACAGGATCCAAGTCTAGCTTTATTATTAGGTTGCCTATTTTGCTAAAAATTTTGTCCGCATAATTGTTGATGTTAGCGGATATAATCCCGGATTCCCTGCTTAAACAAATTTATTAGTATAAATAACATGTTGCCTACTTTATAAATAAATTGATTAACACTAGGAAATGGTTCACAATTTTTCAATGTATAAGTAATTAAAATTATACAGTGTGCGCCACACTCGATGGCGTATTAGAAGTATGTAGTGAACCAGAAAAGATAGAAATCTGAAATTTGGGTGGTGTTCATAATTGGTCACGGTTTCCATTTAGAAATTATTGTATACACTGCGGCGCTGCCACATCTATCTTTACCAGCTACCAACTTGATTTTTTCGAATGAAACAGCCTGTATATTTAACGCTAGATGTATTCTCACCATAATTAGAACCGTAGACCGGTTTAGCTCTAGTTAGAGCTCATTAGTACGGTATAGCAATTACATCGAAAACACACTTTTTTGTTTTCGTTCTGTTTTTGGATATAATAGTGGAGAAATGTATAATGCAGACCTCATTTACAACACCATAGTGTGTGGGAAAGCAAGGTACTGTGAGACTCTTACTCACTAAAACTCCGCTCTCTGGAGTACCTTAGTCCCCACCTCCGTCTGTAGGATTTCGCACAACGACGAGGGGGTTTGAATGTTTTCATTCTATTATTGCCGCGGGGGCGTTATCGGGCAAGCACAAGCTTTGGACGCTTATGCCCATGTGGAAGCTGCCGGCGGCACCACTGAGAGGAACACCCGGGCGAGCAGCGGCGGACAGTCGAGTTACAAACCCAAGCATCGAAGGCACTTCCAGATCAGAGTCTGGAAACGCCCCCGATACCCGAGTCCACAACCCAACCATCCACCATAAAGCCCGCTAAAGCCGCCCCCTACCCAGACGACCCGCCCCCACACCCCCTCGACTACTTCACTCAACCTGTCGCACACTGCTGCCAGCAGCGGACACCTGTTCTAAATATGACACGAACGATAGTGACAACCGCTGACAACAGACTACGATTGCTATGAGGAACTAAACGAGAACACATCTATAAAGTAATACGGCTATTTACATCGGGAGAACAGGAAGATCATTAAGCACCAGGGTGTCAGAACACCTCAGATGTAGAAATCAGGTCAACAATAACACGTCAGTCTTTGGTAGTCATTTAAGAGAGAGTGGCCACTGCTTCAATAAGAACACTGATGCCAAGATCTTACATCCCTCAAGTTTTGGAGTAGAACAGTTTATCTTAGGAGAAATGGAGATTTTCAAACATGTCAAATGCTCCAGCAACGAAGTTTTGAACCTGTCCAACACCGACATATCGAACTTTCCTTCACTGTACAATCATTTAGTCAACTAATGTTACCAGAAGTCTACGGTTTTTCTATAGCGAAGTTATGATGCATATGAAGATGGCTGTTCTGTGACAACCTCACCCTCCTCCCCAATTTTGGTCTCTGACATGTCGGCTATTCTGTCCTTGTTTTTAGTTCGCCTTTTTGACGTCGAGCCTGCGCCATCTGCTCTCTTGAGTTTTCATAAATGGCTGACGTTCGCTCTTGTCTTGTAGTTAAATTACCAGTCTTATATTGATTGGATTACACCTTGAATCGATTTTCTGGCACATTCGGATGCGATGTTGTTGGACCTCTGGTACAATAGATGAAAATCCCAACTTTGTCAACCTGTGTATAGTTCTGAATCTAATTTTTCAAGATTTAGAAAGTAAGTAAGCCATTTTGTTTTCTTTTGTGACTTTATAAAAAGAGATTTTCAAACTCCTTAAGAGTTCTTATGGGGTTTATGCTTGACTGTGTGGCCTCCTGTTACGTTTCCTCTGTAAGTTCACTCCACTGCTCTTCAATTTTTAGAATCAATTTCATATTTGACTTTTGCATTAGTTAGTCAGCTTTATTCGCTTTTATTCTGTCGATAGTGATCATTTTAACCTGCTTTGACTGCATGTTTTTGACTGTAATGTAGCTTATTTAGCTTGTTTAGCTGTAGCCTGTAGCTTTTACTGTAAATTTGGCTTGTAATGTTGCTTTTTAACCTATTTTACTGTTTGACTGTAGATTTTAACCTTGATAATATGTGTAAAGTTTCCCTTGAGATCATTGTGCTTAAACCGGCACAATTGCCTACCAGAAAACAATGTTTTGTGACAGACCTCTTTTATTGCATTTTAGATTTGCCACTGAAGATGGCTACTAGGTAGCCGAAACGCGAAGGGTTTTAACAATAAATTTTACTGTCTGAAAGAAGCCTCTCATTGAGTATTTAATTACGTCTATTCCATACCATGTGACGTTTAGGAATGAAAACGGCTATGGCAACCAGCCTCCTAGATCATTGTGAGATGTACCACAGGGTCGCCATCTCGGTGTGGAACCAGGTAGTATGCTGTCACGACAGTTCCAAATAACACAAAATGTTATAAAATAGAGACTGTGTACAACCAACTAACAATTTTTTAAATTGTCAGCCCTGGCCCATTTCTTCCCTCATATAGGGACTTTGTAATATAAGGCTAGATGTATTGTCACCATAATTAGAAACGTAGACCGGTTTCGCTCTAACTAGAGCTCACCAATACGGTATACCAATTACAGCGCGAACACACCTATAAAGTAATAATAAATAATACTGCTATCGCTGGCTACGATAGCCGTATTACTTTATAGTCTAGTATTACTATATGGTGAGAGTACACGTACTCTTACATACTTTGTCCCTATACTAGGGAAGAAATGGGCCAGGGCTGACAATTTACAAAATTGTTGGTTGTACACAGTCTATATTTTATAACAGTCAGTCTTGTCGTGACAACATATTACCTGGTTTCGCACCGAGATGGCGACGCTGTCGTACATCTCACAACGTTCTAGCTGGTATATTGTAACATTTTCAGATTTCCCGGAAAGTTAAAGGTATTATTTAGCAAATTTGGCAACCTGCATCGATTAACGAAAAAAAAAAAAATTCTTTCCGTAACCGGCATAGGTGGGGATCTGAATCTTTAGCAGCTGTTTCTTAATAGGTTGCTGTATCATAATCTGCCATGAAAATCTAATTATAGCGTTTAGGGTGTCTACAATAAAAAATGGGATTTTGGTGGAACATATAAGGACAGGTAATGCGAGATTTACAAATAGAACACACTCTTTTTTATAATGGGAATAGCAAGATCAATTGATTTTCTATCTAAAAGTACCAGGCGATGTTATACATATTCTCAGCGTTTTTTGGCCTATGAGCAAAAAAAAATAGTGCAAGTAATGAAACATATTTCTTATTATCAGTATGCGATACTTCCAAACAGTCGAGAACGATTGTCAAAATGTAACTGCCTGTTTGCAAGCCTGTTGTCATACTGATTGGGCGTAATCTTGAAAATGCAAATTCTCATACAAAGGTTCTTCGTGCATGGCCAGTGTAACAAGATTTATTCTAGGACATGAAGAAACTTAAACGAGCAGTATCCAAACGCAGCTGCAATGAATGAAAAGAAATTCAAGAGGTTAAAAGATAATTTCATGAACAACGGTCACGTAAAGAAGCCAAGACTCCAAATTTAACCTGTGACTGGCAACGAGGACAATCAAATAAGTGTCTTGGCATATTTTTTTGCAAATCCTCATGTGTCACTTCATTATAACTGGTAACGAGGACAATCGAATAACTGTGTTGGCATATTTTTCTGCAAATTCTCATACGTCACTTCATTCTGCTGAAAAAGACTTATGAATAGCATGTAAATCTACAGAAAGAATTATGCATAACCAAGGAATGCATAATTATAAATTTGTGACACTCCAAGCCATCGAATGTGTCAATTTGTATGAGGTGATCTTAATTTGTACACAAGATCCAAATTTTTTGCAGAAAATTATTAGGACCGACGAAACAAACTTACCAGAGAAGGCATTTTTAATCGGCCGCAGGAAATCCGCAAACTCTAAAAATGTTCCGGGAAATCTGAAAATGTCACAGACTGTTTCATTTGAAAAAACAAAGTTGGTATCTGGTAAGGATCGATGTGACAACGCCGCGGTGACAAAAATATTTACCAAATGAAGATCATAACCACTTACGAACATAACCCAAATTTCACATTTCTATCTATTTTGGTTCACTATATACTTCTAAGACGCCATCGAGTACCTATTCATGAACATTGTGCGAAAAGCAATTTTTTGACAATACTGCTCTAAAATGTTTAGATAAGTGTATGTAGGTACAAAAAGTTTACACAGTATAAGAACTAGCCTTTTTAAAGATTTTAACAAATAATTGGACCCGGCTGATGTACTTGGACGAATATTTTGATGCTACTGTATCTAGGTAACTATTCCAAAACATTTGACAATTTATTTGAGATACATTGTCCCTAGTAAATAAATAGTAAATAATAAAACAGATTGGGTACGTCAAAATTCTAAGTAACTCTAAATGGGAAAATTCAGCGATAAATGTATTTGGATGAAACCGTTGCTGAATTATGTCGTTATATACACCACAAGTCTAATTAGTTTTTTTTTTGTTTATTTCAACAACACACAACGAAGGGTCACAGCCTAAATAATATCGTACCGTGGGTGTCGACAAGGAGGAAAGAGGCAACTTGTTCATTCTGGACTTGAAGGTTTGGAGGTTCGGAGCAGAAGGAAAAACATGTGCCGGCAAGGAATTCCACAACTTGGAAGTCCTCGGGACAAAAGAGCGGGCATAACAAGATGCTCTATGTCTGGTGACCTGGACAAAAAAGGGTGCATTCGCTCTGTTCCCCTGGTAGATCTGTTGGGGGCAGCAGGTGGAGGAACTATGGAAGAAAGCTCCTCTGAGCAATGCAGTGCAGATATATATATAAAAGAGAAAGAGGTCACCAACGGCACGTCGGTGGGCAAGGGATGGCAGCCTTTGGGTTAGGGTAGGGTCCCCGATGAGACGTATAGCTCTCTTCTGAATAAAGTCCAAGATAGAGAGTGTAGAAGCGGCAGCGGCACCTCAGATGTGGGAGCATTATTCGAGGTTAGGCCTTATTTGTGAAGTATATAAGGTATAGAGATTAGCTCGTGAAAAGTATTTGCGAGCGCGGAAGAGGAAACCTAATTTCTTAGCAGCCGCTTCTGCAATTGATGTGACATGTTGTTGCCAATTGAGATTTCAATCCACAGAAACGCCAACAAGTGAAAAGGACTCATTACTTTGAATAACTTGGTTATTCATTGTGATGGGTCTAGGGCTGGTGTATCTCTTATGAAATAGAAAGCAAGACTGAGATTTGGTGGAGTTGAATTGTACAAGATTTCTACTTCCCCAGTCTAATATTTTTTGGAGATCCACAGAGACAGAACCCTCCATGAGTCTGCGATCCTCATCTAATTGGGTTAAATAGACAGGCTTAGAATATTGTATATTTGAGTGGTGGGTGCTGTCGTCCACGTAACTGTGAACTGGGTTGGATATGCTAGAGAGGAGGTCACTGATGTGGAGAAGAAACAAAGTAGGGGCTAAAGCTGAACCTTGAGGAGCTCCTGGATTAATTGGATACAGTTTAGAGGAATGGACATCCAGGACAACAGAAATGTTCCGGTTGGAGAGGAAATTTGCCGCCCAGGTACAGAGTTTTGGTGGTAGACCATAGGCCGGAAGTTTGTTAAGCAGCGCTGCGTGCCAGACCTGGTCGAATGCTTTGGATATGTCTAGAGCGACAATCTGGGATTCACCGTTTAGTTCCATAGACTTGTTCCAAGAATGGGTGACAAAGGAAAGGAGGTCGGCAGGTATGCTGTATAAACATATTGTACAATCTTCCTCAATAATGTATAAAACAAACATAGAGAATTTTGCAGAATTAACGCTCTTTTATTGTTATTGTTTTACAAATAACCATATCTGTGTTTTTGCCGGATCATAACAAGTAGATTAAATAATGCTGTTTTGAAATATCTGGAAGCTAATCTCAGTTATTTAAAGTTTGTACAAATACAATGCAAATTGATAGCTCTGCTATCTATCCACTTAATCTGCAGTATCAAATAGCATGTGTTTATTGTTCAGGATTAAAAAACTTTGCATTTTTCGATTAAGTATTACTAGAGTTGTTCTATAATCTAAAACCACTTTCGAATAATTTTAAAAAGAGTATTAAAGTAGGTTGTAAATATTAAAACTTGAAATTAGCTGAATTAACTTATGCATCTCATACCTATCAAGATATCGTTCCTCCGAATTGTTTATATTTAAGCGTTTTTTATACGGAGATGAGACTTCCTAAAGGACACGCCCAATCACACATCGGGAATTTGAGGTAGTGTGGGGCTATCATCCACTTTGCCCATCCGGAAGGATATGATTCTCAGGGGTGTGTGAGGCTGGCCGTTTCTGAATTAATCTCTCGGCGATTTTATCGATGACGGGGAGTAGACTAACTGGCCTATAGTTTTGAGGCGAACAACGGGTATTTGCTGGGTTTTGGAATATTAATGACATCGGCAAGTCTCCGCTTAGATAGAAAATGTTGAAATCTTTGCATGGCATTCATAATCGTGACTATGAATACTACGGCTTTACATGGTAGGTTTTCAGGGCTACGTTGGAGATTCCATGGTAGCCCGAAGCTTTCCTATTTTTTTTAGGGACTTGCTTATTTGGGCAAGTAGTGGGCTCGTCGCGTTCGTGCGACGTGCGACAGATCAACGTTGTTGTAATTCGGGCTGAATTGCAACTCCAGATGATCCGCGAAGGCACTTGCTTTATCTGCATCTGTGTCGATATCGTTTTGGCCATGAAGTGGTGAGATCGGAAGTTTTTGCCATTTGCCAAATGGATTTGTCTTGGGCGGACAAGGTTTGCAGGCGTTCCTCCCAACGGTTGTTGCGGAGTTTTTTTTTCAGGCCGATCGTACTTGTTTGATGAGTGTTTGCAATTTGTTTGGTGCTGGGATTTCTGGCGCGCCGGTCTGTCAGTCTGTAAGTATGTCTGTTTGTACCCACGATAACTTTAGAACGAATTGAGATATCCTCTTCAAATTTGGTATACAGTTAGGACCCGACAAACTAACGGTTTGGATTGTTCTTTGGTAAAATCGCTCTAAACAATTTAGTATTATACAATTAGAGCTCGACAGGACGGCATACTCATAGTAGCGAAAATACACCTATAGAGTAATACGGCTATGGTAGCCAGCCCTAAAGCGAAACCGGTCTACGGTTCTAATTGTGGTGAGAATGCATCTAGCCTTACATACTTTGTCCCTATATTAGGGTAGAAACGGGCCAGGGCTGACAATTTACTAAATTGTTAGTTGGTTGTATACAGTCTCTATTTTTTAACACTTTGTGTTATTTGAAGCTGGCGTCATAACATACTACTTGGTTCCGCAACTAGGTGGCGGCACATTGCTTCGTGTCTTACCATTCACTTAGTGTTGGAAGGCTGGCTACCATAGCAGTATTACTTTATAGGTGTATTTTCGCTACAATTAGTATGCCGTACTGACGAGCACTAATCAGAGCGAAACCGGTCTACGGTACTAATTGTGGTGAGAATGCATCTAGCCTTAAATTACATAGTAAATAAAATAACATCTTACAAAGTGGGATCCTCTTTTAGAAGAGCCAGTTCACGTTGCAAGTCTTCTGATTGTGTCCATTCTTTGAGAAAATCCATTGAAATGTTATCGCTATCTAGTGACTCTGAATCTTCAAATTCTGCAAAGTCTTTTGAAAGAGCCACATCGTAATTAAATCCGCTGTATTCTTTAACACCAACGTCGGCTAAGCCTTGGTTCTCTGCACAAACGGCAGCAGCCAGACCCAAAACAACGCAGGTAAACGCGAACATTTTTCTCAATCTTTTCCGACTGTGGTTTGGGCCACTTGTCTATTTTCTTTTAAATACCCCATTAATATTCTGATAATCTTATCAAATAATTCAAGTGTTCTAACGTCACAGAATTGGATATGTATTGTTTAGAAGGTAATTTACATAGATTCTACAAATGTTGCAATCAGTATACCTACTCGAAAAAATCGATTTTTGAGCAATGTTGTTGGAACCAAATCAAGCAAATTCACATTTGTCTTGTGATTTTTTTCCATGAATGTCCATTAATTTTAAAATGCAAAAATGCACCAGACATGATATGTTACAATGCAGATGTAGATACTTCTTTTCTGCCATTACAAGTGGCTTTTAGTGAATTTTCTTTTAAAAAAATTACTAATGAGGAGATCCCGACTTTTGAATTTTGAAAAAATTTCTTCAAATGAGCGCGTACCTGGCTTTTAGAACCCATATCCAGGGTCAGTTATATATATATATATATATATATATATATATATATATATATATATATATATATATATATATATATATATATGAGTGTGTGTGTATGTATCACACCGATAACTCAAAAAATAATTGGCCGATTTTGATCAAATTTGGTACATACCGTCCTTTTGCAAGTGGCTTGGATAAGTTTGTTAGTCAGGAAAATCGGCCCAGGTTTTCCCGGAAAATTTTGTGGTTTATTTCGAAAAAAAATTATATCTCTGGAAGTAACAAAGTAAGGGCAACTAAATTTGGTATACTGGTTTATGTCATAAGGAGTATTCGATCTGCCAACATTTAGATCTTTATGTTAAAAGACAAAAAGTTAGAGGTAAATTAATTTTTAAATAATTAAATCTGATTGAAGAAAGTTAAAACGTCAAAATTGAGAATTATAGTAGGAGTACGAATATGAGTGTAAAATATGACAATAAATGACTAACAAGCTCCTAGATATGTGTCTAAATTTATTTCGTTAAAATATGAGCAAAAAATCCATTGTAAATCTATTTTGTTTCATGTAAATAGTAACGAGATATACCTGCTAGCTGCTTATACATATATGTCCGGCGTAGCCCAGTTTCGTAAGCCGTGTACATCGGATAGTCGACTCCGACATGACGAGTTCTAATCCTAGTTAGTGACTTTACTTTTTATCAATTTTTTAAAATCTCGTTTCACTTTACAGTTATCTAATCTGATTGTTGTTATTCCGATGAATTTTTTAGCGAGTTTTTGTATAAAAAATAATCTGATAAAGAGGAGATGAAAGTTTAAAGACTTCATTCAATGTGAATAGCATATATGGTTGTTTGTTCTTGCCCTAACTTATTGAAACCGTTCTTTATTTAATACAGTCGTAGACTTTTCCCGTGGCCTGTTTTAGTAAATTTTCTTTAAAAAATCACTAATGAGAAGAAACTAGGCTTCCTAGAATCCATATCCGGTTTACTTTCTGTTTATATATATATATACAGGTGACGCATTTCTACGGAAAAGCTGAATATAATTGTTATTATGCAATATACGAGAAAAAATTGTATACGTTACCTAGAAGGGTGTCTTGAGCTGCATCTTATAAAATTATCTTGACAATCACAGGATGGCCCATAAGTCGCTGGTAATACCTACTTTTTTCTTGAACATTCCTTATTGCATTTTTGCATTTTTCATCGAAATATGATGCATGTTTGTAAAAAAAATCGAGACGCAGTAAGTGCGTTTTGGTAGTGAATTTTCATAAAATGCTTCAAAATTCAATAACCCAATCTGCTATTAACCTAAGGTTCATCGGCTAGGAAACGAGTTTTCTCGGAAAAATTTTAAGTTTATTTTCGGAAAATTTTTGTACATTATCAAGCAAGTTATTTTGATATAATATGGTACATTGTATCTACTATATAAGTTATACCGGTGACCAAATTGGTGCCGGCTTGCATTAAAGAGACCTATTTGCTATTCAAAACATTTTAATGAAAATTGACTTCCATAACGTACTCGCTGCGACCAGACTTTTTTTTATTTTCTGCTGTTGGTTTTGCCTTTTACCACATCACCAGGCAGGTGAAAATTGATTTTATAGGCACCCATGACAACTATAAATTTATTGCCAAACTACAATATTTTGATCAAAAAAGTCTTTAAAATTTTTATAGGGGTTGACGTAAGGCTAGATGTATTCTCAACATAATTAGAACCGCAGACCGGTTTCGCTATAATTAGAGCTCATCAGTACGGTATACTAATTACAGCGAGAACACCCTATAAAATAATACGGCTATGGTAGTAAGCAGTCTAGAATATTGTGAAATGTACGACAGGGTCGCCATCTCGGTGCAGAACCAGGTAGAATGTTATCACGACAGCTGTAAATAACACAAAATGTTATAAAACAGAGATTGTGTACAACCAAATAACAATTTTCTAAATTGTCAGCCCTAGCGCGTTTCTTCCCCAATATTATGGTGAGAATGCATCTAGCCTTACATACATTGTCCCTATATCATGGAAGAAATGGGCCAGAGCTGACTATTTACAAAATTGTTAGTTGGTTGCACACAGCCACACCGAGATGGCGACCCTGTCGTACATCTCACAATGTTCTAAGAGTTGACGTCTTCAAAATGTCTGTCATGTATGTCAATATTTAACATGAAAATAAATTTAACTTACTACTACCAACTACCACCCTCA
Source organism: Tillus elongatus (assembly GCA_964006375.1). Taxonomy (NCBI): domain Eukaryota; kingdom Metazoa; phylum Arthropoda; class Insecta; order Coleoptera; family Cleridae; genus Tillus; species Tillus elongatus. Next base: position 27,672,596 of record OZ023265.1, read on the forward strand.
GTGGCTCACCCTTGGTGAGAACGTGGATGGCGACCACGGGGACGCAACGCCACACAAGCAATTTTGCGACACACATGCGCAAACACCTATTCTGAGCTGGACTACTCACCTTTATTCAACTTGCCTTGGCTGAGATGCCGCCTCTTTCATCTTTACTACTTCGCCAGACTTCTATTTCTCTACCTTTCTGACACCGACGCTATTAGGGTTGCCGAGGGTTAAGTGTCTTTTCACTTAATATTAAGGAAAGGATTAATTACCCAATGACGACTGGCATGTAAATCGACTTGACACCAAAAATAAAAATAACCTAAGAGCACAGTCGGCTAGCGGGAATCAGAGTAAGAGTGTCACCTGGCCACCAAAAAACAAACAACAACAAACACGTGGTGGGCTTAACCTTAAGAGCACACTCCGCTAGCTGGCAGCCGGCATAACCTAACAACAACATGTGTTGGCTTAACCTAACATTCTCGGATAGTGGGCAGCCGGCACCTGTTCAACCAATAACACGTGTGTGTATAACCACAAATTTCCACATGGCGGCAAACTGTAACTTGGAACCTGACAGCTGACTCCCGCCACCTGGCACCCACTGACATATAGTGACAGCGGCCTTCTTGGAACATGTGACGTCAGTTGAGAGGTTAGACGTCATCCGGCCATCTTGGAACATGTGACGTCAGCTGACTCCCACCATCTGGCATTCACTGACAGATAGTGACAGCGGCCATCTTGGAACATGTGACATCAGTTGACAGCTGACAGGTCAGTTGACAGCTGACAGGTCCTGTGACAGGTTACAGGTCAGCTGTCAACACATGAACACATGGGAAGAGGGCTTATCCCCACTCCTCCCAACTCTGACGTCACAGCCAATCAGAAGGCTCAGACCGGCGGACCCAAGTATCGGACTATTTTACGAAAGACACGCATAAAGTAAAAGAGTTTACGGTACACGGGAGGGACACCCCAGTACCTGTCGGAAAGGAAAGTGGGAGAGCGAGCTCTTCCCAACCGTTAGACTGCGTCCGCTATGAGCACTTTATAGAAGACCATGCTGGTGCTCTGGATGTGCTTACACGTATAAAGAAAAGATGCAGAAAAAGAATTAAGCCAAGGGGTGCTAAAAACGAACTCCCGATAGTCGAGTGGCTGAGCTTCGATCTCTCTAAAAGAAGGGACTCGATCACACGGACGAGTGGTGCTAAAAGTCATGAAGGTGCGACATGAGCGAAGAAAAGAAAAACTGAAGGAAGCCCAACAAGGAAGCAATTTTCATAGTTTCGTAAAATGATGAACAGGTGGTAGGAAACACAACAGACATCAAGAACCTTGTAAAGGCTATCCCAAACACCAAGAGCGAAATTAAAAAAACTAATAAATAATATAGCAAGGAGCATAGAAGCTCTAAACCAGATGTATGAAAAATGGGTAATATACCCAAGTGACACTAAAACAGTTGCACCACAATCTGCTACAAAAAGGTTCGGCACGCAAAACTACGACAGAAATACAGTGTATGACAAGACAACTGAAGAGGGGGTCAAGAAAACAGCACGAATACGCAGCGTTGTAGAAGAAGAAACCCTCGGACAGTGGCAAAAAGCAATGTTTCATAATTGGCCTGAGGTTACCTAAAGAAAAAACGAAGTAGGATATAGGAAAACCGCTTAAAACCAACGCCTGTGGCAAGGACACTATGCTTATAATCAATAAAGAGCAGGAGGGGGATAGAGATCACTCTAAAGGAAACAGCAAAAAAAGGACAAATAGACTTCCTCAAAAAAGGACTAAAATCTCTACCAGAAAAGGGGGAGAGAGAAGAAAGAAGCCTTTTACTTCTGGCCGCACTAGGCGGAAGAGAACCAGCTGCAGAATACAATAAAACCTGTTTAGGCAGGCAGCAGGCTTGCGGAGTTGTCTGGAAGAAAACTACAGCAACAGTATCGCAGTGGCGGTGCTGACAGAAATAGATATGGATCTGCGGTGGTCGAGTGCGAGTTCACATACGCATAACTGGGTATCACTGTCATGGTTTCGAATACCAAGAAAACAGAACAAGGCACTGGAACCAAAAGAGTTCCCAGAGAAGAAATCATAGTGAGTGCAGAAGGAGTCAGCTATGCAGACCTGGTAAAAAGCGTCAAAAGCAAAGTCCACATAAAAGAGATGGGAATAAATGTAAGGCAACCAAAGCAAACAATGCGTGGGAAACTACGGGTTGTCATAAATTGAGACAAAACGATGCGAAAGCACTATGTAGGGCAACGACAACCAAAATGGAAAGGATCAAGGTGAGGTTTAAGAAACTCCACAAGTTCCCTGCACGTAACTAACACCGATGAAGACACAACGAAAGAAGACATAGTTAAAGCTATCAGAATAGTCACACAACAGCCTCGGTGATTCAATGGTAAGAGCGTTTGCCTCTAAACCGAAGGGTACTGGGTTCGATCCCAGGGTTCTCCTTTTACTTTTTAATTACATACTGTAACATTAACATCAACCGAGGTTGCGGCATTGTAGCATTGAACAAGTTGAATATCTGTACGTTCCGACCTTTGGAGGGGGCGTAAAGCCGTCAGTCCCGTGTCCATGCGATATTGGGCAGTTTAAAGATCCCTACCCTCCTTACAGAATGGCAGGGATTCGGCAAAATTTCCAGGATAGTGATGTGAAACGGCTCCCTGACGTCGATGATTGGCCATTGTAGTGGAAATAGGCCAACGTTAATGAAACAAAAACACACACAAGTGAAAGAAGACGTTATACATGTATCATCTTTAAGTCCGGTCGGATGAGAAAGCCAAGTATCTACGGTCACAGTAGAGAAAAGTGTAGCCACACAGTTGCTGAAACACATATCAAGGTGGGCTCTGCTATATGCCAGATCAGAGACAGGGTTAACCTTAGAAGACACTATGAATGCCTATAATTCGGTCACACGGAGCTGGAATGCAGAAATCAAGATAGGTTGGACTAATGCACGAAATGTGGGAAAAAAATGACACAAAGCAAAAGACTGCCAAGACACGGCCTTCTGCTTAAAATATAGAGAGAATGGACTATATAATGGATATGACAAAATGTCCACATTTTCGCTGATAAGTGAGAGAACACAGAGAGGACCAAAAACAAGTCTTAATACAAATCCTACAAGCCAACACTAACAGGTCCTGAGGTGGACATGACATGCTACAATTACAAACTAAGAAATCCAGAATCGCCCCCAGAGTAGTGGTAGTGAGAGAACCAAACCAGACAATAAGTGAGGAATAAGGGAGGGACACAATAGCTGGAAAAGCGGGTGTTACAGCCAACTAGATTGTCCGAACCTCTAAGAGGTCGGGGAAGTAAGGAAAAGTGGAAGGAGAAGAAAAGATAGCGCTACACTCGTGAAGAAACGTCGAAAAGATAGTACCAGGGTGTTATAGATCGGTTCAGGGGAACCACTAGCTTGGTCAGCAGATGCACCGACTACGCTCAACATAAAATAAAACGACAACAACTACTACTACCAGTCAAGCCATTCTCGTAAAGAGACAAAGTCTATGCTATTTATTAACAATGTTTCTCCATTAACTCCTGCCCTGGCAAGCTATTTTTGCTTCTTATACATTCATACACGTCCTATTACATAAACTTCTGACATCTTTCTTCCTTAAAGTATCGCTCACAACATCCGACCAGGTTTTGCTGGATCTTCCAAGGCTTCTCTCACCATTTAAATGCTCTTTAAAAATTCTAATTTTTATTCTATCATTATCCAATCACTCTATACCTCACTAATATAACTCCAAAGCATGTAAGCACGCTGCTCTCACGCTTAATTTCAATAGACTTTTCTGCATTACATTCACTAAGAACCTATACATTTCTAACTCTGTCTTTCCTTGCCTGAACCCATTGGCACGCGCTCTTACCCCTGGATCACCGAGGCTGTCTATATTCGATGTAGAAGAGTATTTATGACTCCAATATAAAAGCTTTGTTAGCGAATTTTTCGTAAAACGAAAAATTCACTAATGAGGAGATAACTCAAAAAATAATAGGCCGATTTGGATAAAATTTGGTACCTACCTTTGGTTTGTAAGTGGCTTGGACAAGTTCGTTAGCCAGGAAAATCGTACCAGTTTTTTCGGAAGAATTTTGGGTTTCTTTCGGAAAATTTTTGTATCTCCGAAAATAACAGAGCTATGACAACCAAAATTGAAACGTACGTTTCCACTATCAAACTTACCCTACATTCCGAAGTTCAAATCTCTAAGTTGAAAGAAAAAAAGTTATAGGCATTTTAGGAAAAAAAAATGGGTGCCACTGGTGATCAGAGGAAAACACAAGAACAAAATATTTTGTGTGATTAACAAAACCAATTTAATATTACATACAACCGTTAAGTATTCTTGACGCGAACGGGTCAAGAGGTAGCGGAAAAAATATTTAGAACATTTTATCATTTTTCTTGTTTAAACGTCAAAGTCGCGATGTGAAACGTCAAAATTTGCAATTTTCAGACAACGGATTTGAAACAACTACGGAATATGTGAAAGATATGTCGTACTCAGTGTGTTTTACAAAGCCTTAAGCTTCAGCTTCAACCATCACTGTCCTTCATTTTACTAAAATATTTTCGAAAAATCCAGTTCAAATAGACCCTCTTTCTGATGCTTCGACAGTAGTTTCAGCTTTAGAGTTTATGGTTTAATAGTCTATATTTTAGCAGATTTTCGTAGAAAAACTTCGTTATTGAGAGGACCGCGACTTATGAATTTCAAAAATATTTCTTCAAATGATCGCGAACTAGAATCCCTAAAACCCATATACGGGGTCAGTGGTCAGTTTCAGTTTTTGTCTGTTTTCACATATACAGGGTGACGCATTTCTTCGGTAAAGCTCAATATATCCGTTATTATACAAGATATCAGAAAAAATATAAAGGTTAATTGTAGGGTATCTCGAGCTGCATCTTATAAAACAATTTTGACAATCACAGTGTGGCCCATAAGTCGTTGGTGATACACACTTTCTTTTTATAATAAAACCCCCTTATGTTATTGCATTTTTGTGTTTTCCATCGGATTATACTGCATACTTGTAAGAAAAAAATATCGTTCAGCGTTTTTGAGTTATTTCAATTGTTTTGCAACTTTTTACGTTTTTTGCACATATATCAAACACATCAAAAATTGTGCGTTTTTCTCAATAGATAGCGGAGCCCCATGGAAATGACGCATTCAGAGAGCTTTTTGTTTATATTACTCGTCGAAAAAATCTAGCTGCCGTATACAGGCACTCTCAAAAAATGGCTGAATTTTTAAAGTTTTCGTAGAAATGTTTTTAGTGTTTCTGTAGAAATTATTTTTGGAAGATTTCTGTGATATGTTGGTAATTAATAATTAATGTTTAATAAGTTATTGTAAAAAAAAAGTTGTCGAATTTTTGTGAAAAATATAATTTAGTGTAACATTACTCAACGCAATTTCTGTTAAAAAAAGGTGATTTTTTGTAAAAGAAATTTTTGCAAATTTTAATTTTTTTCTTCAATTTTGGTCATAAAACTGTTTGTGATTAATTATATCTTGGCAGGTGTGTAAAAAGATTTAACAGGTTTGTTGGCCAGGAAAATCGGACCAGTTTTTTCTGCAACTTTTTAAGTTTATTTTCGGAAAATGTTTGTACTTTTTGGAACAGCAAAAATTAAATATGGTACATTGTTAGTACTATATAGGTTATACTGCCAACCAAATGTCCTTCTTTTAAAAACAAGACATATTTGCCATTAAAAACATGTTTACGAAAATTCGCTACCATAACGCACTTACTGCGTCCAGCCACTTTTTAAAACAAAGTAGGTACTTTAAAAAAACCTAGTTAAGTCGTAGATGCTCATTGTCCATAACAGGTGTTTTGCTGATTTTATCTGCTTTAGATATTTTATTTTTTCTGCTGTTTATTAGGTTTTATGGCGTAGATAGCTATGTGAATACTATCAGTAGATGTGGGCGTTATTTACATTGAAAAATTTGTTGTTTGTGTGTTTGCAAATAATAATGAAATTTACTAGTAAAATTGATAGCAAAACTGCAAACAAATTGTTAGTTAAGATTGGTATCTTAAAAATTATTTGTAATAAGTTGCTACTTGCAGCTGCGTTATTTTGAAACCGTTCCATACTAAATACAGACTTACAGGCTTCCCATTGAGGCAATTACTTAAATCGCGTCATGTGACATACTAAAAATGAAGTGTCAGTGTAACTAGACGTATCAGTTTTATCTTTCACTACATATACATAGTGTCCCATTTAAAATTAAACACTCTAAATATCTCATTCCACATACATTTTAGTGAATTTTTATTTTAAAAAATTCACTAATAGAGAGGTAGCGATGGTGAGACTTTGCAAAAATTGTTGCAAATGAGCGCGAATTTGGGCCCCTAGAACCCATATCCGGGGTCAGTTTCGATTTTTATATGTTTATATATATATATATATATATATATATATATATATATATATATATATATATATATATATATATATATATATATATATATATATATATATATATATATATATATATATATATATATATATATATATATATATATATATATATATATATATATATGTATGTATCCAACCGCTAACTCAAAGAATAATTAACCGATTTTGATAAAACTCGGTAAGTGCCTTTCTTTTATTAACCCTTTAGCTGCTTTGTTCGCATATATACGTTTTGATTTTCCGTCAAAATGGGGCTTATACCGTACATATACGTTTTAATTTTTTACAAATCATGTGCTTTGATTGCATTTATACGTACGATGATTGTATATCGCATTTCAATAGTTCTACTCTGTATCCTTCATATGGACGTACAAAACAAGCCATCCTTTTCCTCCTAACGTGTCTGTACACCCAATACGGGTGGCTGATCAACAACAAGCAAACTACGCAACTTCTAATTTTTTTTCTCCGAATTTCTCTGTATTTTTCACGGGGGACTGTATCTTAGTATGTAACTTGTTTAGTCTGCAGTCATAATTTTATGTAGATCGAACACAGTGTGGCACAACGTAAATGAGTCACAATGGCTAGTAATTATGTAGGTTTGTCTGATGAAGAAGCAAAACAGTTATGCGAATTGATTACGACAGTAGAATCTGACGAATCAGATAATGAAATTTATTCTTTAGTGATGACGAAGATTTTGATAACATACGCATAGATAATCAAATTTCTCATGATGTTGAGACAACTTCTACAGAAAGTGAACCTTCAGGTTCTTCTAAGTGAACATACAAACAAATAAAAGAAAAACTAAATGTTCCGGAGACAAGACTGCGAAAAAACAAAACAAAAAAATAGTAATAGCTCCCATATTTGGCATGATGGAATTTTTATACCTATTGTACATGACTTTGATGATACAGGCAGCGGCTTTCACCCAAGTGATGTTGAAATTCAGAACTTTTTTCCTCTTGAGTTAGTGACAATGATTGCAGATGAAACTTATTAGTAAGAAACTTATTGGTAAGAAGACTTTATTATAAACATGTTAACATTTACCGTTATTACACATATTCCTTCCTTCTACGTATTTTGAATATGTGAGCATAAATACAGAGAAGAAGACATTTTCTCGCCTTCAAAAATGGCAGCCCACCAGCCCTAAAGAAATGTATCTTTTATTGCAACCACACTATTAATTTCACCAAACAAGAAACTCAAGCTGAATGATTGAGAGATCCTTCACTCCACACACGTATATTTGGAAAAGCTATGAGGCGAGATAGATATTTACTCTTACTAAGATTATTACACTTTTGTGACGATACTAAACAAGTTCCGGGAGATCGTTTATGTAAACTGGACAGTATACTTAATTTTTTGAAAAATAAGTTTCAGAGAAGTTTTATGCCTTTTCGTAACTTGTGCATCGATGAGTCATTAGTTTTGTGTAAGGGTAGACTATCCTTCAAACAATACATAAAGACAAAACGACATCGTTTTGGCGTAAAGTTTTTTGTGTTAGCTGATGTGGAAACTGATTACATTCTAAATTTTATAATATATACTGGCTCTAGCACGAAAATGACTGAACATGCTGACCTAGGTATTTCAGGTTCTATTGTTACCACCTTGATAGAGTCCTACCTCAATAAAGGCCATCACTTATATACAGATAATTGATACACCAGTCCTAAATTGGCACAATATTTACACCAGCACAAAACCAGTTTTTCTGGACAGTAGTAGTAACAGGATAGGTATGCCAGTATTACCAGAACTAAAACAGAAGGGTGTAACAGCTAGTCAGCATACAGAAATGATGATGGTAACTAAATGGCTAGATAGAAGGCTTGTACACATGCTGACCACTATACATGAAAATAAAATGCTGTCTACAGAAAAAAAAGAGATAGACCAACTGGCGAACATTTGAAGAAACCTAAATGCATTATCGATTACAATAAAAACATGGGATCGATAGATAAAATAGACATGCTTTTGAGTTCGGTCGAATGTCTAAGAAAGCCCACAAAGTGGTATAAAAAATATTTTTCACCTGTTAGATCTTACTATTATCAATGCTCATGCTTTATATAAAGTGAAAACTGGAACATTTATTAGCCTTGCAGATTTTCAGTTGGAGTTGATAAGACAGCTAATAGAAAAATATGCAGGAGAAGAAAAGAGTGCTGCAAAACTACGTCCCGGTAGACCTTCTACTCGTTTAGGAGCCCACCATTTTGCAAAATTTGTACCACCTGTTCCTAGGGGTAAAAAATCAGCCCAAAGAATATGCTTGATCAACTTGATCCAAGAAAGAGAAGAGATTTCAGGTATCAGTGTACTGAGTGTAAGGTTGGACTTTGCATTGTACCATGCTTTGAAAAATATCATACTTTGAAGAAATTCTAACTACATTACACTTTATATTTTTTCTTCTTAGCCGAATAATGCCTAATTTTTGTATTTGTTTTTACAGTTTTCAAATAAATAACTTCTCAAAGTATACAAAATATTTTTTTGTAAATATAAATAATGCTATTGACCCATGTGTACGTAAGACTTTAACACCTTTTGTGCTTCTACCGTATGTATACGTACGGATTATTAGCAGTTTTAGTGCCCGCACCGTATATATACGTACGAGAAATGTCTTACGTGCGGCTACAGTATATAAACGTTTTAGGCAATTCCTAATTCAGCACACCAGTTGGCCACATGCTTTCTTAATTCAGCAGCGAAAGGGTTAATAGCTTGGATGAGTTCGTTAGCCAGAAAAATCTAATACGGTTTTCCGGGAAAATTTTTAATTTTCTTTCGAAAAAAAATTGTTTCTCCGAAAATTACAAAGATATTTCGATAAAATTTGGTGTACATATTGCTTTGGGAAAAACCTAACTATGTGCCAAAATTCAGCTTTCTAGGGTTACAGAAAATTAAGCTATTCAAATTTGAAACATTTATGTTTAATTCCACCGCCTACATTGAATAGTTTATACAAGATCTAGTTGTGGTTGTCATTGTAACGTAACATATGATTATTATTGCACAGGTCAGGTCAGGTCAGGTCAGGTCAGGTCAGCTCGTTTATATTATGTTTTTTATTTTATTTATTTGTTTGGACGAATTATTTGTGTCATTTGGGAAATTTTTATATACAAGTGCAAATAATTCCTTTATTAATGTTAGTGGGTGGATTAAACAGTGTTTGTTATATTTTATCAACACATATATCAAGTAAAATGTCAAAATTATAGCAGTGAGAATTTCAATATTAGTTAAGAAATGTGGTGTTATATTGGAATGAGTTTTCTTATAATGGTAGTGGAATACTAGTGGCAGCTGTAGGAGTGTTATTGATAGAAATGCAGAAGAAAGAAACATACGTTCAACAAAATTTTTAAAGTGACATTTTATAAGAATATTTTGATAGTTTAGTTTAGAACATGATATGAAATTGTGTTAACTGCAAGCACAAGCTTATGCTTATTTGTGGAACATACTGTAAAATTTGAATCAATAAAACATACTATACTATATATATATACGTAAATGGTTTATAAACTGTGTATTTGCATATTGAATAAATAAATAAATATAAACGATCGAAGTTTTACATAAGGGCTGATATTATACAGGGTGACGCGTTTCTACGGTAAAGCTGAGTATAATTATTATTATACAAGAGACGAGAAAAAATTGTATAAGTTAATTATAGGGTGTCTTGAGCTGCATCTTATAAAATTATTTTGACAATCACCGGCTGGCCCACAAGTCGATCGTTGGTGATCCCTACAATTATTTTTTTCGAACAGCCTTATTTTATTGCATTTTTTATCGAAATATGTTTGTAAGAAAAAAAATCAAGACGCAGTAAGTGCGTTTTGGTAGCAAATTTTCATTAAATGCTTCAAATTTCAATAACTCAATTTGCTATTAACCTCAGATTTGTTGGTTAGAAAACCAACGTTTAAGGTATATTGCGGGAAAATTTTTGTACATTTTCAAACGATAATTTATTTTGATAAAATATGGCACATTGTTTCTACTATATATTTTGCTCATAAATAAAAAAATCTAGTTTCTGTGCTTCTGTGTGCTCTGGAGAATGCATTAACAAGTCGTTATTGTAGTGTAAAATTAAAATTTACTAAATGTAGTTTTGATAAAGCAGAATGAAAAAAGTGAATTTATTGACTGAGGAGTAATATTGTGTTGTATACTGGGAGAGTGTTGGAAAATGATCATGTTATATTCTATAAATTAATTAATTATCAACATATTATGTAAAATACTTCAACCACTTTATTTAAAACGTTAAAATGGTGTATGTGTTTGTCATAATAAGGTTACTTAAAGCACGAGGGATATACTGTTTGGTTTTTTATATGTTGTGTATTGTGTGCTGCCTAAGATATCATACTAAGTGCAGCAGGTCCCTTCCAACACTATAGGATTAAAAATATATTGCCAAAAAAATAAACAAATTGCTTATCCTTTAACCACAATATTAGTGATTTTTTATTTAAAAAAGTCGGTAATGGAGAGGTATCGATGGTGAGACTTTGCACAAATTTTTTCAAATATCCATCCGATAACTCAAAAATTAATTAACCGATTTCAATGAAACTCGGCAAGTGCCTTTCTTTTATTAATGGCTTGGATGAGTTCGTTAGCCAGGAAAATCGGAAAGGCTTTTCCGGGAAAAAATTTCCCCGAAAATTACAAAGCTGTTTTAATAAAATTTAAAGGGTATGTTGCCCTGGGAGAGACCTTACTACGTATCAAAATTCAACTTTCTAAGTTTATTAAAAATTGAGTTGTTCAAATTTTGATTTTTCTTTCGGAATTTTTTTTTCCAAAAATTTTTATAACTTAAATCAAACAGGCTCCGGCGATACGTGACAGATGTTTGTTTTGAAACGGTTTTCAGAGCTCCTATTAGTTTTAGTGAATTTTTATTTTAAAAAATTCGCTAATAAAGAGGTAACGATGGTGAGACCTTGCAAAAATTTCTTCAAATGAGCGCGAACTAGGACCCCTAGAACCCATATCCGGGGTCAGTTTCAATTTTTATATGTTTATACATATATATATATATATATATATATATATATATATATATATATATATATATATATATATATATATATATATATATATATATATATATATATATATATATATATATATATGTATGTATGTATGTATCCATGCGATAATTAAAAAAATAATTAACCGATTTCGATGAAACTCGGCAAGTGCCTTTCTTTTATTAATGGCTTGGATGAGTTCGTTAGCCAGAAAAATCGGACAGGGTTTTCCTGGAAAATTTTGAGTTTTCTTTCGAAAAAAAATTTTTTCTCCGAAAGTAACAAAGCTGTTTTAATGAAATTTACTATATATGTTGTCTCAGGAAAGATCTTACTACGTGCCAAAATTTAACTTTCTAGGTTTAGAGAAAATTGAGTTATTCAAATTTTAAATTTTCTTTTGAAAAAAATTTTTTTCTCCGAAAATTACAAAGTTATTTTAATGAAATTTTGTGGATAGCTTGCCTTAGGAAAGACCTTACTACGTATTAAAATTAAACTCTCTAAGTTTATAGAAAATTGAGTTATTTAAATTTGAAGCGTTTAATAAAAATTCACTACCATAACGCACTTGCTGCGTCCCGAGTTTTTTTTAAAATCGCTGAATAAATCATTTGACATATCAAGGGCGACACTTTTTAGGACAGATTTCAACACCAACGTCAATCCCTAGCGAGGGTGGGAATCACCCCTAAAATTATAAATGGAACATAGGGTCTAGTGATACTTTATTTAAAGGGACGTTAAATTATATTTAAAATGACACCTTGTTCGTGAAATTCGGCCTGGTAGTTTCCGAGATAATCGTAAAAATATCGAGATTTCTGTTGATACTGCATTACATTAATATTGGTAGTAAGATTTCATGGTATAATGATAGCGTTAATGCTGAAGGTTGTTCGTTACTATTAGAAACAAAGTCAACAATTTATACAGAACGTCGTTTGACTTTTTATCTGCTAGGTGTTCAATGTTTACTGTTATTCTAGAATTCTTGCACAAAAATTTACCAAATCGACTTATTTTCTTAGTCACTTTCTTACAAACAATCAACATGATCGTGTAAACTAAGTTTCTCATCAACTATTCTAATATCTAGGTACTTTAAATTGCTTACAATTTCTAAGATTTGACCTTCCACTATTACGTCGCATAGGTACTGATTTTAATTGTTCTCTGTATCCTTTCCAAAAATCATTACCTTGCTTTCACATGCATTTAACATTAATGTATTATTTTATAACCACTTAGAAATGCCCTTCAACTCTTTATTTAACTTAAGTGTAATTTGTAATTTGAGCATTATTTTTGCCACTAGCATACACCACCAAATCATCGGCAAAAAGATTAAAGTCACAAGCTGTAATCACGTGACTATTATCGTTTAAATAGAGAATGAAAAGAAGTGGTTTGAGTATACTTGCTTGCGTAACTCCCACTGTAATTTGTTTACTATCAGGAAATTTATCAACACACTTCACATTTTGTAGTCTATCACTTAAAACATTGTGAAACAACTTTAACACTTTCATTTCAATAACTGTATTTCTCTCTCAACACTATGTGGAAACTGGAACCTGTGATGAGCACTGATAAGTACACTTGGAAAACCCAAATCACCACAACACATATTTCAAAGACTTTATGATAGTTTCGCTACGTCAGCGTCATCAGAGGATGAAATAATTTTAAAATTAAAATAAACAGCTACTGTGTATTTATATCACACCTAGGTAACGAACTAATCCGAAGTAAAAATTGAAGTTGCCGACCTATCGTTTGTCCATTGTGTCAATATTGAACGGAAGAGGTCGAAGAACTACTTTAGTCTTCTGGTTGACAAATTTATGAGCTTTTATCTAATCTAAGGATAATGGGCTTTAAATGAAAGGTACCGAGATCTTTAAGGAAGCTACACGTTCTTTTTGATCTAGAAATTTCACTATGTGAATATTAGAGCAACTAAAGAAAGCCGTATAGACTGGCCTAGTTATTGACAATAATTTGTTATTCTGCCAGACAAATTAGGAGTGATTGCCTGGTCAAATGCAAAGTGAAAATAAAGGGCTTGAAATTAAAGGTGCCACACGATTCAATGACGTTTTGTTCTTAATCGACCTTGATATATAAACACTTTCAAATGCATCAAGCATAATTTGATGTCTAACATTTTTGACAAGTTTAAAAATTTCTTTGTCAATGTGGTGATTATTATCCCATATATGTTGTGCCACACATGATTTGTCCACCGTACCATATCGTAAATGTACGAGATGTTCACGAAATCTGGTGGATATGTTTCTCTTGGTTTGACCCACGTATTTAAGATTGCAATCTTGGCAACTTATCTCATATATACCCGACATTTCAGTGGCTTGTCTTTGTCTTTCGTATTACCCAACAGATTTTTTAAATTACTTTTCGTCGAAAAAGTCAAATGTAAATCAGCTTTCTTAAAAATACTTTCCAAAACCTTTGTGATACGTAGTTCGTAAGGTAGACACACAAATTTTTCATCTATTTTATCTCTCTTAAATGTCGTACATTCAGATAACATTTTCTCTGTTCTGTGTTTGTTAACCAATTTGTCCACTAAACTATCCGAATAACCGTTATATCTCGCCACGTATTTTATATTCCTAACGACTCACATCATACGTTTGCACAAAAAACGGCTAGTTTAAATTTCCTGGTAAACAGATTGATAAATTTTCCGTTAAGTAAAAATAGATTTAATATAGAATTAAATTACATAAAAAACGTGGCGAGATATAACGGTTATTCGGATAGTTTAATGGACAAATTGGTTAACAAACACAGAACAAAGAAAATGTTATCTGAATGTACGACATTTAAGAAAGATAAAATACAGAAAAAAATTGTGTGTCTACCTTATGAACCACGTATCACGCTGACGTGGTCAGCGAAACGATCGTAAGGTCTTTGAAATATGTGTTGTGGCGATTTGGGTTTTCCAAGTGTACTTATCTCTCAACAGTTTCAAATGCACGTTACAAATCTTAAAAAAAACATAATCTAGTCCATCATCTATGTTATTCTTTCTGTGAGAAAGAAGATGCTGTAAAACAGCCTCTCAGCTATAATTCTTCGAAAATCCTGACTATTGCTGTACGTATTACAGTAAAACCTCTCAATAGTTGCTACTATCGGGGAACATGTTTGTTGTTTTTTTTTTCGTTTCTGTAACGTCGGCCTATTTCCGCGACTATGGCCAATCACCGACGCCACGGAGCAGTTTCACCTCACTATCCTGGAAATTTGGCTGAACCCCTGCCTTTCTGTAAGGAGGGTGGGGATCTTTAACATGCCCAACATCGCATGGACACGGGACCGACGGCTTTACGACCCCTCCGAAGGGCGGAACGTGCAGACATTCAACTTGCTCAGATACAATGCCACAACCTCGGTTGATATTAATGTGATAGTTTGTACTGAAAAAGTGAAAGGAGAACGCTGCGATCGAACCCAGTACCCTTCGGTTCAGAAGCACACGTTCTTACCGCTGAACCACCGAGGCTCTATCGGGGAACATAAAACTGGGCGCTATACAGAGGTGGCCGCTATTCAGGTCAGGTCAGGTCTGGCTTTATTGAATATACGTATGTAGATATTATGGATAATATGTGTGAATAATATATAGTTTATGTTTACTATATGGAATTTATTATGAGGTTCTCAACATTTTTAGAAGAAAAAAAACACCTAAATTGGAAATCACAAACTTTTATTTACATATTGCAATTAATATGTAGGTAGAGGTACAGTTATTAATAACATTTTACAGAACAATGACAAAAAAATTAAGTTTTAATTGTATCATGCAAAAAAAAAATTTTTTTGAGATATTTCATAATAGATTGCTGTTTTATATTCCCGATTTTATTTTTATTATTTTTCGATTCAGATTTAATTAATAGTTTTGAAATATTTGTAGCTAACTTACCGTTGTTAGGCAGCACCAAAAAATTTTCTAAGTCTCGTAATTTTAGACACGCTTCTGATAAATTTGAAATGATAGATACAGATTCAACGCAATCAGATTCTTCACATTCACTATCAGAATTGGCAGAATGAACGTCATCATTTTAACGTATTTCTTCAATACAATCGATTATTGTTAGTTCTGGACTTTCGGTTGAAATATCATCAACTGCTGGAAACTGTCTTGTGCTTGAGAATAGGTCAGTCAATGTGAGAAATAATTGCGATAAGGGACATCTTCTTCTTAATCATCAATATTTAGTAATTCCTGCTCATTCTCTATATATCCAGCTGTAAATAAACATTTGCTAATAGTGTATTTTGAGATCTTTTTCCAGGCAGCAGCTATCCATATCAAAGCATGGGTAATGGTGATTCTCCAATTTTTCAAATTCTTGATCTAAATCACTGTCAATTAATGTTAACAGTCTTTTAATCAGTAAACCTCTATAAATCATTCAAAAATTTTGAATTATACCTTGATCGTGGGAAGTTGTATTCGGTGGAAGAAAAATTATCTTTACGTTTCCCAGTGGGATCTTGGTGTGCGTAGTTTCATTGTCTAAAAATAGCACTACTTTTAGCGAATTTTTCGTAGAACGAAAAATTCACTTAATATAGGGATCTGTGTTATATATATATATATATATATATATATATATATATATATATATATATATATATATATATATATATATATATATATACAGGCTGTCTCACGTAGACATTCCATTAGCCGTTTCTGAGGTACGGCTCACAATTGAATTCTGAAAATACACGCACGTGCGTTTCCCAAAACTTCCAGTTCAATGAAAAGATTGACGTTAGTATGGAACTTCCGGTTATACCGGAAGTAGACGTCAACTTTAAGATGGTGTCTTTTATTGCGGATTTAGATTGCTCGTCAAATTTTATGGTAGGTTTTACTAACATATTATCTATTGTTACAAAATGTATTTACTTAATATAGGTAAGCAATTATTATACATTCTTTTGTACTTCGTCGTTGTTTCTTTTACTTTTATTGACATTAAAAGGGAACATTAACTAACCAACTGAACTAAATTACTCACAATACATATAATTTTATATAATAAATGTATTATGTGGCGCCGTCTGTCGGAGAGCACTGTAACTATATAACATTGAATCGTGTACCTTTGTCAGTATTATAGAGGACTATATAGCATGCTCTTTAGTCAATGGGCGAGTTCAACAGGTACCAGTAGCTGCCAGCAGCTGAATTGTTACGTCCTTGGACAATATAAATAAGATAAGTACACCCAAATCACCACAACATATCTTCTTAAAGACCTAAGGATCGTTTCGCTAACAAAGTTAGCTTCATCAGAAGATGAAATATTTTAACTATTTTTTACCTCATTCATAATTTTTGGTAGAGGATTTTTATTTAGCTTTCTGTACGGTCCTGTCTCTATTGTATATTACTCACTTTCTCCTTATAATCCTTTTTGTCCAATATCACAATTTATCTGCTTTGACATAAAAACAAGCCTTATTCTCTCGCAATCGTTTAACTATTTTCATTTGATTAGAATTTTTGTTTTTGTGGACTTATTTCCTTTCTCATTTTTTGAGATTTTGTTTTTGCATGCTTCCCGGATAAAGTTTTTTGAGGATTTGGGTAATTTTTAATTCCCGTTTCAATACTAGGATTACCTCATCCTCAAAATCAAGCTAACTTTCTTAACGAAACGATCGTTAGGTCTTTAAAAAGTTGTGGTGTGATGATTTGAGTACTCCAAGTGTACTTGTCAGTGCTCATCAGATGTTCCAATCTTCACTTAGTGAATATAAATTAGGGTATGTCAAAAATGTTGACATTATGTTGACAAATGTCAACATCTTTTGACATAACAATTCAACTGCTGGCGCCTGGTGAACGTGTAGCCTTCATGTAAAAATGTCTGGACGCAGCAAGTGCGTTATGGAAATGAATTTTCATAAAAATGTTTTTAATAGCAAATGCGAGCAGGCATCAATCTGCTTACCGATATAGCCTATGTAGTAGAAACAATGTAGCATATTTTATCAAAATTACTTTTTGTTTGGAAATGTACAAAAATTTTCCGAAAATAAACTTAAATGTGGATTTTCTAGCCAACAACCCTTACGTTAATAACAAATTGAGTTATTGAAATTTGAAGGATTTAATGAAAATTCGCTACCAAAACGCACTTACTGCGTCCACATTTTTTCTTACAAACATGCATCATATTTCGATAAAAAATGCAAGAATGCATTGACGAATTTGTTCTACGAAAATTAGCTAAAAATTATAGACCGTTAAACCATAAACCTAACTAAACATACAGCGAAAGCATCGACTTAACTAAACCGACAGCCAAAGCATCAGAGAAAGGGTCTATTTGAAATGAATTTTCTGTAAATATTTTAGTAAAATGTAGGCCAATGACGGTTGAGGCTGAAACTTAAGGGTTCGTAGATTACTCTTCTTGTAACATTTTCTTTTTACAATCCGCATTTGTTTCACGTTCTTTGCCTAAACATTGCCAATTGTAACGTTTCACGTTTCAAATCGCGACTTTGACGTGTTGAGGAAAACTTTTTTTTCTTTAACTGCGCATAACTTTTTTGTCTTCAAACTTTATATTTATCTCTATTACTAAATGTCCATAGAACTATATTCCACCATCGCCTTCTATGATCGCTACTTATACACCAACACTTACTGTTGACTCGCTTAATACTCTATGATCACTATTCTACACCACACTAATTCAATACTGAACTGACTCACTCTATGTACCGTTCGTCTATACTCTCCATAGAGATTCTGAATCTTCTACACTTTTCTATACCTGTCACTTCTGGTCCCTTCTAGAAATATAATTCCAGAGTGTTCGCTCCTACCAACACACTTTATAACCGACATCTGACCATAGAATAACAAAGTCCATAAACGTAATTCTCATAGACAAACGTGACAATATATATATATATATATATATATATATATATATATATATATATATATATATATATATATATATATATATATATATATATACATATAAACAAATTTAAACTGACCCCAGATACGTATTCTAGAGGGCCTAATTAGAGCTCATTTGAAGAAATTTTTTAAAATTCAAAAGTCGGGATCTCCTCTATCGGAATTTTGTTTAAGAAAATTCATTAACAATTTCCTGCCTGCACACATAAATAGTTATCTATGGTAACATGACAGCAAACCACAGGCCAGGGCCAAAACTCAAACTATATCTTAAAGAAGAAAACGAGGAAAGGAATGACAATAATAAAAAAATAAGATCCAATGACATATGACATATATATGTCATTGATAAGTCATATGTCATATGTTTTCCTTTTCTCTCACGCGCGTAACTGTTTTTCAACTCACGGCGTTTCACTCTGTTGGGTTGTTGGGTTTGTGGTTTGTGTTGTTTCTTCAGGTAAACATAAAACGTAACCTGGCTACATCTGAAATTTTTTTATTCTTTTCAATATTTTGATTCTATATAGCTACATGAATGTATCAAGTATAATTTTAAAATGTTTAGTACAAAAGAACATTTGTTAAAGAAAACAGGTCCTGATGGAATAGGAAGATATGAATTTTTGAAGGAACTTGTTAACGAATATACAACTATAACAACCTCAACTGGTAAGCAAAAAATATATGTCAATATAAAACTAACGCGTTGTCCAAATGGTTGATTTTAAATATATCTGATATTTTGCCAGTCTATATATTAACTTTAATGTCATTATTAAATACATTACTGGACTTGTATTGTGAAGTATAGTATAGTATATTTAGGATTAAATAGAAGATAGACTATGTTGTAGAGTTGTTTTGGTGTTAATTCTACTGATTATTTGTTTCAGAAGCCAAAAAACAAGTTTTATCTAATTTGGCAAATTTTGCATACGATCCGATCAATTTTGAATATTTTCGTCAGCTCCATATAGTAGATCTCTTTCTTTCTGAACTATCAGAAGACGATGAAGAGTTATTACATTTTGCAGTAACTGGAATATGCAACCTAATTTCTGGTAAGGCGTTAGTTTTTTTGGTAAATTTGTAGATTAGCCCCCGGACGCTTTTCAAAAAATTGTTTTCAGAAACATTACTAGGAGACCCCCCCACCCCAGGAAGTTACAGGTCTAGGAGTGAATAGGGGTGCTGGGCGGGGTAGGTAGTAAAATTGAAATATGAGCAGAAAATGCGAAGAAAACTGCTTGAAAGCTGTCTTCTATTTGAAGCCATATCCCCATTAAACCCTACATACCCTGCACAGCACCCCTATTTGCCCCATGTCCTGTAACTTCCTTGAAGGGTATGAACAAGAAATTTTTCTTGTGGTTTATGCAACGAGAGGGGAAGGAAAATGCCTACGACGAAGCAGCCCCCCTCCCCGTTCGACTAGTGACATGGGTGTGGGGGTTGGGAGTACTTCGTCATGGGGATTTTCCTTCCCCTCTCGCGTGCATACAACCACCTTCGTTGCATAAACCACAAGAAAAATGTCTTCTTCATACCCGCCAAGGAAGTTACGGCACCAGGGGGACTAGAGGTGCTGTGCGGGGTCTTTTGTTATCATAAGTGCATTCTACATCAATTTTCAGTTTTAGTCTCACATTTAGTTTCTAAGGAAATGTCAGAAATGTGGGAATTATCTATTTAAAAAATAGTCTGTTTTAGATAATATGAAAGCTAGAGCTTTAAAGCTTGTACATTATTTAGAAACTTTTTTGGAATGTGTTTCATCATGTGGTCAAAAAATGTGCCCCATCTTTTGTTTTTGAGATACTTATTTTTGTTTTTTAGTATAGTCTTCATATTGGATCTTTTAACATTTACATAATACTTTTTACTTGTTATGCCACATGTCCGAGGAATGCTTTATTATTTATTGGAAAAAAATAATGAAATTGTGAAAATTGCATAGATTTCGATCCACAGAAATGGCAACAAGTGAAAAGGACTCATTACTTTGAATAACTTGGTTGTTCATTGTGATGGGTCTAGGGCTGGTGTATCTCTTATGAGATAGAAGGCAAGACTGAGATTTGATGGAGTTGAATTGTACACAGAGACAGAACCCTCCATGAGTCTGCGATCCTCATCTAATTGGGCTAAAGAGACAGGCTTAGAATATTGTATATTGGAGTGGAGGGTGCTGTCATCTGCGTAACTGTGAATTGGCTTGGATGTGCTAGAGAGGAGGTGATTGATGTGAAGAAGAAACAAAGTAGGGGCTAAAGCTGAACCTTGATTGACTCCTGCATTAATTGGATACAGTTTAGAGGAATGGCCATCCACGACAGCAGAAATGCCCCTGTTGTGGAGGAAATTTGCTGTTCAGGTACAGAGTTTTTGTGGTAGGCCATAGGCCGGAAGTTCATTAAGCAGCGCTGCATGCCAGACCTGGTCGAATGCTTTGGATATGTCTAGAGCGACAATCTGCGATTCACCGTGTAGGTCCATAGACTTGTTCCAAGAATGGGTGACAAAGGAAAGGAGGTTGCCAGTCGATCTGCGCTGACGGAATCTATACTGCCTGTCATGGATTATACTGTGTTTTTCAAAAATTTTAGTAATTTGGTGTTTATATACTTTTCCATCACTTTAGAGACGACTGATAGGAGATAAATAGGCGTGTAGTTGCTAGGAAGCGCTTTAAATCCTTTCTTGGGGACGGTTTGTACTCTAGCAGTTTTCCAGTTACTAGGGAATATGCCTTTATTGTAAGATGTCTGAAACAGACGAGTCAGGACAGGAGCATGTTCTAGTGCGCATTTTTTGAGAACAATTGCTGAGATTTCATCAAGGCCAGAGGCTTTCCGGGTATTAAGAGAAGAGGGCATGAATGTTATTTCTTCGTCTTTCTTCTGTGAAACTAGGACAATATGTTGTGATGTGTTGTACGGTTAATTGGCTATTGCATAACTGACACAAGGGTGGTTCTTCTTGGCGTATTAGGTGTTGGTGGGTTAGTTTGGTATTGTCCTGTTCTTAACCTTGCCATCACAACTTGATGTCGTCTATTTAGGTGTTTGTAATGCACATAAAACCCATTTAAATTTCACTGTAGTAATAATGATATTAGTAGGTGTGTGAAATTGTTGTGGCTTGTGATGAATCTGTATCGTCTGATGTTATTCCTTGTGTCGCTTTGTTTCTTTGCTTCGTAATCTTTTTTACGATCCCTGAGCATCTAGCTTTTAACGCTTTATGTCGGAAATATACACTTAATGCATATAACTTCTTTTCAAAGATCATTGAGGGCTTCAGTCATCCCTTCTATTATTTTTGTGACGGCACTTATAGTGGACTTGCCTTTAGTATAGCGATGCTGAAATGGACCCAAGCATGATCTCTTGCAAGGGCCACTGCAAGATTCAGGAGATCGTGAAGGAGCTTATGCTTGAAATGAGGTCAGACTTCGCGAGCCCGCGAATCTGTAGGGAAAATAAGTTTACAGTGATAATCACCGACCGCGAGGCATGGCGGGGGGGGGGGGTGTTGCCGGGCCTACCACGGGACACGCTAGTCTGGTTCACGGATGGATCCGGCGGAGAGCATGGGACGGGGGTAGGCGTTTTTTCGGTAGTACCTAGGGTAAGTCACAGTATTTCCGTCGTGGCTCATGCAACGGTCTTTCAGTCGGAAATGTACGCAATCTTGCACTGCGTGCGAGAGAACAAGAGGAGGGGCAGCACCAACAAGCGGATCCCCATAGCCAGAGACAGACAGGAAGCCCTTAAGGCCTTAAGTACCCCATGGGTAAATTCCAGGCTGGTTAGTGAATGCCGAGACGAGACGAGCCACCTGGGTGGGCAGAATAAGATCACCCCATCTGGGTGCCGGGTCCCTCGGGGGTCAAAGGCAATGAAGCTGGGCAGATTGTCCAAGGCTCAGACATGGGAGGACATTAATTGGGGATCCCAGTTCAAAGAGAGCTGTGAAGCTGCTAAATCTTACCAGAGGACAGCTCAGGAACATAATGGGACACATGGCTGTCAAGAAACACCTGCATAAAATGGGGCGGTTCTAGAGGGACCTGGTATGCAGAGTCTGCGGCGAGGGTAGGAATCAGCCCAGCACATCTTGTGAGAGTGTAAAACTGAACCGCTAAAGACAACTGATCTATGGACATCCTAGACCGGATACAGAGCAATATAAAACTTCAACCTACCAATTGCTGTGCAGACTAGTTCAAGGCACAGTGATTTTAGAATGGGTGGAGTAGAATAGACAAAGGGCATGCACAATAAGCCAAAGGCTGCGGTGCTATCAGGGCGGCAAACACGCGGACGAACCTTAAGGGAGTAAAAGAAAAGATCTGTTAACCAAGTTTGTAGCTTAGCGCCGCCGTAGCCGTGTTGGAAAGTCGAGTAAAACTTCCCAATTCGGACTAGGGGACCACTGTTCGAGACTCACCCGCAGTGGATGATTTTTCAAATCATTTCTGTCGTTGAGATCGAGCTTAAGGTGAAGGGTAATGCACAATAGGCCAAGGGCTGCAGTGCTATCGGGGCGGTAAAGCCGCGGATGAGCCCTGAGGGAGAAAAAAAAAGTTGTAGCTTTAATAACTAAAGTTTTTCATACATACAGCCTAAAGTTGGGCAAGCTATTTTCTTTTTGTATCCATACTTTACGACAACACCATTTTCCACCTAACCATGGTGTCGCTAGCGAAGCTGGCTTTATCAGAGGATGAATTACTGAAGCAACGACACTAATTTTGTTGGCTAAGCGATGTTGGGTTTGAAAATATGTTGTGGTCAGTTTTTTCTTTTTTTTTAATGTACATGCAAGTGCTCATCATAGGTGTAATTTAGATTATTTATATTTCAGATCCTGATAGCCAAGACTATATAATATCACTAAATGGTGTGAAACTGATCTCCGATCAATTGAACCACACAGATGAAGAAATAGCAGTGAATGCACTCACTGCTCTGTATTTTTTATTTGCTAATAGAGCAATACCAATATCACCAGAATTATACAAGAAAATATTGTTATGTGAATCCAGCACAAATCCCAGACTGAAAAATTTAGGAATAATATTCCTTGAACAGTACCGCCATCTAGTGGTCGGTGGAGCAAAATGAATACGGTACCCATGTTTAGAGCTTATTTTCTGTTAAGGAATTGTGCTTTCTTCAAGCATTTTTCAAGAGTATCATGTAAAGTTGGCGATAAGAAGAGTGTCAAAAGGAGAATATCAAGCACAGATGTTAAAAGATTTATTGAACTTAGTGGAGATACCAACCCGATTCATTCAGCTAATGGTCAACAGAGGGCGGTAGTTCATGGGGCATTTTTAAATTCTTTAGTTTCAGGTGTTATTGGGACTGAATTGCCAGGATTTGGAACACTGGTTGTTCAGCAGACACTGAATTTTCCTAATAAATGTTTTGTAGGGGAAGAAGTTAAAGTAACTGTTGAAGTTGTCAGTGTGAGAAAAATAATGACAGTTAAATTTGAATGCGTAGTTGAAGCAGAAAAGAAAATTGTCCTGTATGGAGATGCCAAGTTGGTTGCTAGTAAAGCTGAATAACAAAATGTTTATGCAACTGTAATATAAAAAGGCTAAAATAAAATAATGTGTTTTATTTTAAAGCTCCAAGTTTGTTTGTGCTAGTCTAAGGTGGCCAAAATAAAATTAACTATCAATTATTTCTAGTTTTATTTTTATTCTTCTATTAACTGTTAATTTAAAAAAAAAGTAAATAAGTCCTCAATTGCAGGTACTTGTAAGCATGAAACGATTTCATGAAAGATGGTCTAAAGGCTACATCACCTTGTCGCAAACATCGCTATGTTTTTAGCATTACTTTCATTTAATTGTAGTTTCCACACTTCATCAGTTGAGCCGGCATTTAGACTGTGTTTTTCAAGAAATTTTAGTAATTCAGTGTTTATATACTTTTCCATCACTTTAGGGATGACTGAAAGGAGAGAAATTAGGCCTGTAGTTGCTAGGAAGCGCTTTGGATCCTTTCTTGGGGACGCGTTGTTCTCGAGCAGTTTTCCAGTTATTAAGGAATATGCCTCTATTGTAAGATGTCTGAAACAGACGAGTCAGGACAGGAGCAAGTTCTGGTGCGCATTTTTTGGGAACAATTGCTGGAATCTCGTCAAGGCCAGAGGCTTTCGTGATATTAAGAGAAGAGATCATCTTTCATACATTTTTAGTTTTGAAAATGATATCCGTCATTTTATGTGCGACATTGGGGACTATTGGTGGTTGAACATTTGGAGGTGGGTTGAGAGTAGAATTGCCGGCGAACAACGAGGCAAAAAGTTCAGCCTTGCCCAGGGCGGTAGAAACAATTTCATCCCTTGAAACAAGAGTTGGGAACGTGCTCTTGCAGAAATTATTCACAATAGATCTACTAAGTTCAGAAGTGTTTACTGCCGTTGGAGCTTGAGAGGACTTTGTTTTCGATGTGGTTATTAAACGAGTTTCTTGCCTCAAAGAATGCGGACATAGCGGTTTCTTGCGTCGTTAAATTCTTGACTGGGATTGTGTAGAAGCATTCTGAGCTTTGACCTTCTCAAGTCTGACCTTGTCACAGGATTTAGAGAACCAGGGCTTTCGAGTTGGTGAAGAGGTTTTCTGTGTACGTACGATATCAGAGGGGTCAGGATGAGAGAAGCATACAGACGCCCATGGAAATGAGGAAAAGTAATACCGCATTTCGTCCCAGTTCGCGGAGTTGTAGTGCCTAACGATACGTGAGTGTGATGACTGTGACCTCGGGTTGCATTGCGTGGGAAGCAGTGACTATGCTGTGGTCTGAGTGACCAAGGGGGGTGGTGACTGATGTCTTATAGCATTCAGATTTTGTGGTAAAAAGAAGATCCAAGGGATTTGGTTGTGTGTGTGTTGGGATGCGAGGAAAGTAAGTAGTTTGCTGAACCATATTTGCTAAAGAATTGCTGACTGTAAAGACCTCCGCTGCTCTCCCTTGTGGATCTGTTTTTGAAGATCCTAGCGATTCCTTATTATGGACATTGAAGTCACCAAGAATAGTGACCTCGGAGGAAGGATATTCAGAAATCAGATGGTCGGTTTTTTCAGAAAGGTAGTCGAAGAGCTGGACAAAGTTGTTGTCAGAAGGTGACTGGTAAATGCAACAGATGAATTTAGTTGCAGCCGTGAGAGAGAGAGAATTTCATCCAAAGTATGTCTTTTCTTCCAGCTTCTAAATTGGGGAGTCTGGTGCAGGGTAGATTGCTACAGACGTATGCGCACACGCCTCCATGCAATCTGAAGAAAGTAAGAAGCTCACACCCCGGGAAATTAAGCTGATTTGTGGCTGTTTTGGCACTGATTTGGGTTTCGGTGAAGAAGAGGAGTTGGGGCATATTAGCCTGGAGGAAATGGTGGACGGAGTTCAGGTTAGAATTTAGGCCACATATATTCGAGGATATGTTAAATCTTGATGCCGGCGCCTCGTGCACACCCCTCTCCTGGTGACCTGAATGGAGGGATATTTTATGTCCGGAATATTTTGTACAAGGTAGTTCATGGGACATTTTTTAATTCTCTGGTTTAAGGTGTTATTGGGTCGGAATTGCCAGGGTTTGGAACACTGGTTGTTCAGCAGACACTGAATTGTTCTAATAAATGTTTTGTAGGGGAAGAAGTTAAAGTAAATGTTGAAGTTGTCAGTGTGAGATAAATAATGACAGTTAAATTTGAATGTGTAGTTGAAGCAGAAAAGAAAATTGTCCTGTATGGAGATGCCAAGTGGGTTGCTAGTAAATCTGAATAACAAAAAAAGAAATAAAATAATGTGTTTTATTTTAAAACGCCAGTTTGTTTATGCCAGTCTATGGTGACCAAAATAAAATTTACTATCAATTATTTCTAGTTTTTTTTTCTTCTTTTACTGTTAATTTAAAAAAAAGTAAATAAGTTATCAATTGCAGGTACTTGTAAGCATGAAACAACTTCATGAAAGATGGTCTCAAGTGTTTTCAGCATTACTTTCATTTAATTGTAGTTTCCACAGTTCATCGGTTGAGCCAGCATTCCAGAAGTTTTCCCCTTTTCCAAGTGTGTGTCCTTCAAATAATGTTATTAGAAAGTTGTTACATGTGTCTTAGAATAAATATGTCGAACAAATTTTGTCTTCTTGAAAATTTATTTTAGTAGGCATTTTTATTATCTCACCTCCTAGCACACTTATCTTTCTGTATTATATCTATTGCCTTTATCATGTTCTGTTGAATACAGCTTTCCACCCAATACATTATAATGCTTCATAAGTATGACTTGATGAACCTCTTCTTCAGGTCCCAGTTAAAATACTTATTTATAGTAGTAAGTGTATTATTTTTCCTATTGAAAGCTTGCTTTACCATCGCAATCATCCTAATATTAATTGATACATTTACCATCATATATAATATAATATACTCCCAAAGTACATTTCCACTGTTTATTAAACATGTGGGCCATTTAGCTTTTTATCCATTTTTGCAGCAGTCCTATCGTTGCTTATATTCAAACTTTTTGTTGAAAAAAACCGGTTCGATTACGTTGGCTAAAACGAAATAGGCGATTCATAAGGAAAAATACCTACCAATTTTATAATTTGGCAGATACGTTCCTTTTCCAAATAGGAATTAAGTTTCCTTCTGGAAAGCTCTTGTAACTAATGAAATTTGTAACTATATACCAATTAATTTTCTGTGGCATATTGTTCGGCCGACAGTACGTATAATCGAGCATATCGTTGGGCCGACAGGTCTTTCAGCCGACAGCTCGTTTAGTCGAGCAATAGAGATTCGGGTGAGAATACTGCTTTTTTCAGTATTTGACTGGGCGACTGGGTGAAAACCTAATATTGATCTCTGCTTCATATTTAGTTGCAAAACCTTACAGATAAGCGAAATGGAAATAAAATGGCAATTTATATGCAGGGTAATACGCACTCAAATGCCCAGTTTCACAAAGCTCGATTAAATATTTAACGGCCGGTTAGTTAATCAAGGCTTTTGACGACCAATCACAGCTTCAAAACATTTGGTTGTCATAGCAAAAATCGGAATCATAATCTGTGATTGGTCGTCTGAAGCCTTGATTAACCAACCGGCCGTTAAATATTTAATCGACCTTTGTGAAACTGTGCTTATATGTTTTATATGGCTTGCCTAATTGCATAGCAATATTTTGAGGTTTAGTTTGATTTTGATTCTTGGTTTGCTTTAATATAACATTGTAAAAAAAGATGTTAAGTTATTAGATACAAATAAACATATTTATGGGTGATTAATTTTTATATATGTAAATATGTATGAAACTCAATCTTGACTCACCTTAATGAAAAGGTCATTTTCTAATAAAAAAAATCGATTGATGTAAGATTTATTCCATACTTTAATTACAAAAATGTGAATTAAAGTAGTAAAGCCACACATTATTAAGCATTTATTTTCTCATTTTCAAGAAAATTATCTTTGATGGCAGCTACTTTTTCACATTTTATAACGCATAGTTGCACAATCGTTTGAAAATGTATGCTTGAGGGCAGAAGGTTAAGTACTTCTTTTTTTGTAAATGTATATAGGCAATGAAGTAAAAAAGTTCGGGACGCAGCAAGTGCGTTATGGTAGTGAATTTTCATTAAATGCTTCACATTTGAATAACTCAATTTTTGATATACCTAGAAAGCTGAATTTCGGTACATAGTAAGGTCTTGCCCAAGGCAACCTATTGACTAAATTTCATTAAAATAGCTTTGTAACTTTTGGAGAAAATTGTTTTTTCAAAAGAAACACACACACACACACACATATATATATGTATATATATATATATATATATATATATATATATATATATATATATATATATATATATATATATATATATATATATATATATATATATATATATATATATATATATATATATATATATATATAAATTTAAACCGACCCTGGATATGGGTTCTAGGGGTCCTAATTCGCGCTCATTTGAAAACATTTTTGCAAAGTCTCCATCGACTATATTTCATCCTGCGTGTGTTTAAGTTTATGCAATAGGCAATTTACTTAACACCTTTGCGTGTTGAGATAGTATACCTATGATTAAGTTAAGAGAACCATTGTTTTGGATTTATAAGACCATTTTAAAACAAACTTAAAGTTTTAGGACAAATTGCTGCAGACCCAACTTTGAGCACGAGAGAATTGGCCACTGTTTCAAACATCAAAAGAAAAACTATTCAACGAATATTGAAGCATTATAAATTTCACCCGTATAAAATTCATCTTGTACAACATCTGAATGAAGATGATTTTGATCGACGGCTGGAGTTTTGTGAAGTTATGACTGCACGAATAGTTGATAACGGAAACTTTCTGTTCAATATCTGCTTTTCAGATGAGCGTACGTTTTTATTAAATTCTACAGTCAATCGTCGTTATTGTCGTTATTGGGCAGATAATAATCCAAGAAATTTTCACGAAGTCCACACTCAAACTCCACAGAAATTGAATGTCTAGACTGGCATTTTTGGAGACCGTTTAATCGGACCAATTTTTCTTGATGGCAATTTAAGTGGCGAAACATATTTGAAGTTAATAGTAAATATCGTTTACTAATTGACATTGTTGAAAATGATGATCGCTATCAAGAAAACCAATTAGTGGTTCAACAAAATGGAGCTCCTCCGCATTTTTCACGTGTTAGAGAATTTTAGAACGGAGGATTTCCAGAGCAATGGATTGGGCGTAGAGGTCTATTGTGTGGCCCCCTAGATCACCGGATTTAACTCCTTTAGACTTCTTTCTATGAGACCATTTAAAGAGTAGAATTTACGCAACAGAACCGGAGTCTCTGGAAGAATTACGACGAGGCATTGTTGAAGAATGCCGTCTAATAACTCCACAAGTGATCCAGAATGTAAGAGCTCGTTTTGAACAAAATTTGTACTCTTGTATGGAAGCTGGTGGTCAACAATTTGAACACTTGCTAAACTGAATAAATATTTTTGAACGTTTGGCTTTGTTTTTTAGTTTTTTTTTAACGAAAAATTGACTAATTATTGCATTTCTTATCACAATTAATGAAATACGTTGTTGCAACTCCAACTGTGAATAATTTTTAAACGAGTTGATAAAACTTCACAAAAAATTAGTGTGCTGAATCCAGAAAAGAAAGACCTTTCAAATGATGTAACACTAATATAAGGGTTGTTATCACCACCCTTAAGGGGTTGATGTGACAAAGTTGAGTTTTATGTCAAAACATGTCCCCCTCAATATTAAAATTGACGTATTTCAGCGTTTCTTAAAAAAAAAATTTGGACGCAAATCGGTCTGTTTCGTTTTAAATGCGCTACCTGTATATATATATATATATATATATATATATATATATATATATATATATATATATATATATATATATATATATATATATCCAACCAGTAACTCAAAACATACTTGACCAAAGAAATCCAAATTTGGAAATCCCCTTCGGTTTGTTAATAACTTGGATGAGTTCGTTAGACAGTTTTGACGCTCAATTACTTTTAGAGAAAATGCAAAAAAACTGTTTGAAAAGCAAGATCTTTTAAATTACTATAGAAGTATTAAACTAAAACTTTACAAACACGTAGATATCATGGTCCTATCTACCAAATTTGAACACACCTGGTTTAGTAAATCTTGAGTTATAACTAAATAAATAATCTACGATATGACCTGGAATTACCTCTGAATGGATGCTTATAATGTTAGACAAGGTCAGACAGATAAATCCGGGTTCCTCTGCCATTGCGAACAAAATCTCAAAATTAAGCTTTAAATAAAAATAGTTTAGGTGCGCAAAGTACATTATGTAGCTTATATTTTAAATGGTGATAACTCAATCTCCCAGCAAACTAGAATCTTCAGTTTTGATAGATGATAAAACCCATCTAAAGCCAGCGTGTGTACTAAATTTAACAAATAACTATAAATTTGTTTTAAAAAACATTTTTTGTTATTTTATTTGAACAAACTGGTTTGATTGCGTTGACTAAAACGGATCATCCAAGCGATTAATGAGGAAAAATACCTGTCACGTTTATAATTTGGCAGGTACGTTACTTTTGTAAACACCAATTAAATTTTCGGAAAATTCGCAGTTTAGCACAAGCGGGATTTTTTTTCAGAAACATGCTTAGAACCCTTTCTGGATGCACATACCACAAGAAAAATTTCTTGCAAACAGCCCCCAAGAAAGTTACAGGACCAGGAGTTAATAAAGGTGCTGGGCGGGGAAGAAGATAAAAAGGAAATGTGAGCGGAAAGTGCGGAAAAAACAGCTTAGTTGGATCTCTATAGGCTGCCTTTATCCCATTTTGCAGCTATACTTCCTTAAAATTCTGTTTACTCCGCACAGAACGCCTATTCACCGCAGGTTCCGCAACTTTCTTGGGGGTTGATCTCAAGAAATGTTTTTTGTTTATGCATTGAGGGTTGTTGTAGGCATGTAGAAGTATATATATATATATATATATATATATATATATATATATATATATATATATATATATATATATATATATATATATATATATATATATATATATATATATATATAATCATATAAAAATTGAAACTGATCACGGATATGGGTTATAGCGGTCCTAGTTCGCGCAAAAAAATTTTTTCCAAAAGTCTCATCGATACCTTTCTATTAGTGAATTTTCTTAATGAAAATTCACTAAAATGACGTTTAAGACCAAAATGGTAACGCAAGGAGCTTCCTTTATCCCCTAGAACCTTATCATTGGGACGTAATTATGTTTTATCACTATATGAAGAACTTATTTGTACCAAATTTTAAGAAACTATGGGAAATACTTTTCTATATTATATATCAACGAAAATCGAAATTCAATTTATCACATTAACAGCCACTGTATCTCTTTGAATTTTGACTTTGTACTGAGGTAAATTTGACCAAATCGTATAATGGTTTGATGCCCAGAATCTACTGCAACTCTGCGTGTACATATCATTACTTTTGGACCAGCCGTTAAACTTACATTGTGAAACATTTATTTTTGAAATTGCTTACTCCATATTTTAAACTGCAAATCAAGCAACTGTTGAAACGAGCTACACGGCCTGCATTCGTCATTTTAGTCGTCAGCTAAATACTGTGTACTGAGTTCTTCGAAATAAAAAATAATAATAAAAAATGGGTAAGTACTTAGTTACCTTCTTTAGAAAAGATGTAGGTACCTACATTTAATCTATACTAAGCGATGCTGAATTAGAACACTACATTATGTTTTATATTATGATTTAACGTTTTATATTTCTTATGATATACCTATAGTTACTAGATCACTATCTAGTAACTATATATATATATATATATATATATATATATATATATATATATATATATATATATATATATATATATATATATATATATATATATACAGGCTGGCGCATTGAAAACGAAACAGACCGATTTGCGTCCAGAGAATATTTTTTTTAAGAAACGCTGAAACACGTCAATTTAAATATTGAGGGGGACATAACTCAAAAGCTCAACTTTGTCACATCAACCTCTTAAGGGTGGTGATAACAACCCTTATATTTTAAGTAGGGAACATGGGTCGAGTGTTACATAATTTGAAAGCTCTTTCTTTTCGGAATTCAGCACACAAATTTTTTTGGAAGTTTTATCAACTCGTTTAAAAATTATTCACAGTTGGAGTTGCAAGAACGTATTTCATTCATTGTGATAAGAAATGCACTAATTAGTCAATTTTTCGTTAAAAAAAAACTACACAAAACAAAACCAAACGTTCAAAAATGTTTATTCAGTTAAGTAAGTGTTCAAATTGTTGACCACCAGCTTCCACACAAAAGTACAAATTTTGTTCAAAACGAGCTCTGACATTCTGGACCATTTGTGGAGTTATTAGACGGCATTCTTCAACAATGCGTCGTCGTAATTCTTCCAGAGACTCGGGTTCTGTTGCGAAAAGTCTACTCTTTAAATGGCCCCATAGAAAGAAGTCTAAAGGAGTTAAATCCGGTGATCTAGTGTGTCACTCAATAGCACCTCTACGCCCAATCCTTTGCCCTGGAAACTTTCTGTTCAAAAACCCTCTAACACGTTGTGAAAAATGCAAAAGAACTCCATCTTGTTGAAACACTAATTGATTTTTTTGGTAGCGATCATTATTTTCAACAATGTCAATTAGTAGAGGGTAAACGATATCTTCTGGTAACTCCAAATTCGTTTCGCCACTCAAATTGCCATCAAGAAAAATTGGTCCAATTAAACGGTCTTCTAAAATGCCAGTCCAGACATTCAATTTCTGTGGAGTTTGAGTGTCGACTTCGTGAAAATTTCTTGGATTATTATCTGCCCAATAACGACAATTATGACGATTGACTGTAAAATTTAAGAAAAACGTACACTCGTCTGAAAAACAGATATTGAACAGAAAGTTCCCGTTGCCAGCTATTCGTGCAGTCATAACTTCACAAAACTCCAGCCACCGATCAAAATCATCTTTATTCAGTTGTTGTACAAGATGAATTTTATACGGGTGAAATTTATGATGCTTCAATATTCGCTGAATAGTTCTTCTTTTGGTGTATGAAACAGTGGCCAATTTTCTCGTGCTCAAAGTTGGGTCTGTAGCAATTTGTCCTAAAACTTCAATCTGAGTAGTCTCATTTCTAAACGGAAATTCACGTTCAGGATCCCGTTTTTTATTGGCTACTGAACCACTTTGGCGAAACTTTGCAATTAACTCCAAAATGTATTTTCTGTTAACATGTCTGTTCGGATGTCGTTTATTAAACAAATTTGCGGTGCGGTTGGCACAGTCATCGTTTTTGAAAAAAAGCGTAATTATTTCAACTCTTTCTTCTACAGAATACACCATTGTGAAATTAATTTTCAGTAGTACTATCAAGTATCAAACCGACCGATAAACTGAAATAATAAACCGCATTTCTCTCATTCCGATAAGAAATGTTCTGATAGTCAATTTTTACAAACCAACAAAACATTGACTATCAGCACATTTCTTATCGGAATGAGTGATATGCATTTTTGCATCTCTAACTGTGAATAGATTTTAAACGAGTTGATAAAACTTCCAAAAAAATGTGTGTGCTGAATTCAGAAAAGCTTTCAAATGATGTAACACTCGGCCCATAATCCCTATTTAAAATATAAGGGTTGTTATCACCACCTGTAAGGGGTTGATGTGACAAAGTTGAGTTTTATGTCAAAACATGTCCCCTCAATATTAAAATTGACATGTTTCAGCGTTTCTTAAAAAAAATTTGGACGCAAATCGGTCTGTTTCGTTTTAAATGCGCTACCTGTATATATATATATATATATATATATATATATATATATATATATATATATATATATATATATATATATATATATATATATATATATATATATCCAACCAGTAACTCAAAACATACTTGACCAAAGAAATCCAAATTTGGAAATCCCCTTCGGTTTGTTAATAACTTGGATGAGTTAAATATATTAAAATGGACGTGCTTCAGCGTTTAAAAAAAAATCTACTATTTATGTGTTAGTTGTCAAGCAGTTGCGAACAGCGTCCCATAGGAAGGTATACAAACAGACCCGCACTGTTGCGTCTAAAATCCCTATAGGTAATTAAATTTGCATGCCTCCTTTTGTAATACTGTGTGTCGTTATCAAATGTTCCTTCTAAGAAGGAGACCCTGATTATTAATATAACAGTTAGAACAATGGACTACATCGAATCGGACCCACTCTATTCATCGAAACATTTTTGTTCAAATTTCTAACGATATATATATAAACAATCTGCTAGTTAACTCAACGGATAAAGATAAAACCACAGAAGTGTCGGGAATCCATGAAATAGGTTGTAAGAATTGTGAACTTAAATATGTTGGGCACACTAAAAGAACTATTGAAACTAGATTTGAAGAACATCTAGCGCAACTGAGATAGGGTACTATTGATAAATCATGTATTCAATCTCCAGTTAATCAAAAGTGTGAGGCAGTCGCGTCAAAGTTAGATGCTATATATATATATATATATATATATATATATATATATATATATATATATATATATATATATATATATATATATATATATATATATATAGCATCTAACTTTGACGCGACTGCCTCACACTTTATATATATATATATATATATATATATATATATATATATATATATATATATATATATATATATAGCATCTAACTTTGACGCGACTGCCTCACACTTTTGATTAACTGGAGATTGAATACATGATTTATCAATAGTACCCTATCTCAGTTGCGCTAGATGTTCTTCAAATCTAGTTTCAATAGTTCTTTTAGTGTGCCCAACATATTTAAGTTCACAATGTACTATTATAGGGTACTATTGATAAATCATGTATTCAATCTCCAGTTAATCAAAAGTGTGAGGCAGTCGCGTCAAAGTTAGATGCTATATATATATATATATATATATATATATATATATATATATATATATATATATATATATATATATATATAGCATCTAACTTTGACGCGACTGCCTCACACTTTTGATTAACTGGAGATTGAATACATGATTTATCAATAGTACCCTATCTCAGTTGCGCTAGATGTTCTTCAAATCTAGTTTCAATAGTTCTTTTAGTGTGCCCAACATATTTAAGTTCACAATGTACTATTATAGGGTACTATTGATAAATCATGTATTCAATCTCCAGTTAATCAAAAGTGTGAGGCAGTCGCGTCAAAGTTAGATGCTATATATATATATATATATATATATATATATATATATATATATATATATATATATATATATATATATATATATATATATATATAGCATCTAACTTTGACGCGACTGCCTCACACTTTTGATTAACTGGAGATTGAATACATGATTTATCAATAGTACCCTATCTCAGTTGCGCTAGATGTTCTTCAAATCTAGTTTCAATAGTTCTTTTAGTGTGCCCAACATATTTAAGTTCACAATTCTTACAACCTATTTCATGGATTCCCGACACTTCTGTGGTTTTATCTTTATCCGTTGAGTTAACTAGCAAATTGTTTAAAGTATTTTTTCTTGTAGAAAATGTTAGCTGTAAACTGGCTTTCTTAAAAATGTTATTGAAACCTCTCGTAATTCGCGGTGCAAATGGTAAACAGGCAACGGTTTTGTCTTTTGTCTGGTTTATCTTTTCCGACAGTCGTAGATTCCGCTAACATTTTCTTTGTTTAATGTTTATTGGCTAATTTTTCCACTAAGCAGAGTAACCATTATACTTAGCTACATTTTTAATATATTAGAGTTCTCTGTTGTACCTTTTTTATTATTTAAGGAAAACTGTATTAATATATGAACCAGAAAATTTAAACTAGCTGATTTTGTGGAAAACTATGGTTTGAGTCAATCAAATAGGTGTGCTGTGCGGAGTAATCAAAATTAAAAGGTGAAAAAAGCAGCTTACACATATAAAAGTTCAACTAGGCTATTTTTTGAGCTGTTGATTTATATTTCCTTTTCTTCCCCGCCCAGCACCCAAATTCGATCTGGGTCTCTTAATTTTCTTAGGGTTGGTTCTAAGCATGTTTCTGAAGAAAATATTGCATAATCTGCAAGTTTACCAATAGCTACGTTTTACAAATTAAATATTAGTAGTAAATTGATTTTTGCCAACGAAAATTACATTTTTCATGACCTACCAAGATTTCATTTGATTTCAAACTAAATAGGTACCTACAAATTTAAACCAAACGAGGAAAGAACAGACATGATTCATGATTGCTCGTTCTAACTGTTTTTTAATAGAATAAAATACAGATGTTGGTAATAGTAATATAATACAAGCTTAAATTTAGATTTATTAACTTGAGTGTACGTACTTGTTGCTTCTCGCCACAATATTTACTCCCTTACCCTGTGATTTCAACGAACCGTTTCAGCAGTGCATTCTTGGACAATCCTGCTACTGGTCGTCTCCCCCTTTGTAATTTCAAGGACACTGGCAGGTGAATTAACTAACAATATACCGGCAGACAACAAACCAGTCCCATGTACGTGCGGGGTGTTCTTGAGTGGCCAGTTCAAGAAGGGGTCAAAGGAACAACCCAAAGGGGTGCCAGTCTTAACGCAGGAAATGGACACCCCCTTTATGAATAATTCGGTGGGAAACAGGCAGTGCACAAATAAGTGCTTAGAACTGGTAAGAAATCTAATTAATTTTAATTATTTTTTTTTAACCCAAAAACCATAATTATTGTATATTAATAATAGGTTTATTTACGCCTCTTCAAGATGTATTAAAGAATTTGTTATTAATTTTAGAAAACGTCATTATATTTCTGTTCAAGAAGTTATATTTCAGAAGGCATCAATAATATTTTTTTTAATTTCAAAAAGTCTTGTTCATATTTTTCATAAAACGTAAATTGCATTTCAGATTATTATTTATATTTTAAAATTCCTCAGAAATATTTTTCAGAAAACGCAAATATTATTTCAGAATGTCATCAAAATCATCATGGAGTCTAAAGCCGACTTCGTCTTGTCATTGCAACCGCCACCAGCCGCTCTTTTCATCGCCTGGTAGCTTCCGCACTTCGTCACTGGGCGGGTTTTCCAAAAGCTTTTCGCTTGGTTCACTCCTTCCCCGTTTTCCTTCAAATAATGTCTGCGTTGCTGTCAGAATAATTTAGGCCAGAATATGCCTTAATTTTACCTTTCTCCTGTCAATTTGTTTTAGTAAGCATCTTTCTTCGTTTACCTTTAGCACAATTTTCTTCGTCTTTCTAAGGCTGGACCTTGGTTTTGTCATCTGTATCCATGTCTACATCTCAAAAACTTTTATCGTGTCCTACTTATTTGAAATACAGTTTTCCTCCCCCGTGCATTAAAACATTCAATACGTATGACTTGATAAACATCTTCCTCAGGTAGGTACCATTTAAAAGGTTTATTGGTGAGAAAAGTATTTTATCAATCGAATGCTTGGTTTCTTAGTTTGTTGTTACATTTACCATCATTTGTGATATTATTTCCAAGGGACGTGAAAATATATACGTGTCCCAAGTATTTGGCCCTTTAGATTTATAATTATTTTCGCTGTCAAGTCCTTACCAAATCTCTTCATATACTTTTGTTTTCGTCATATTGATTTTTAATTTAATTCTTCTTGCCAAGCCTTCCAATGTACTGAACATGTTTTGCAATTATTTTTCCGTTTCTCCAGTCAGCGCTATGTTGTCTGCCGTACCTTATGCAATGAAATCGTTGTTCATTTATCTTGCTGATATTTCCTTCAGTCGCGTACACGAGGAGTATTTCCTCTTTAAGGGCTTTTCAAATTCTCTTTTCACAATTAATTTCCCCTCCACCATAAAACTCTTCCAGATATGCCTTGAAGTGTTTCGCAACGTTTTCCTTTTTAGTGAATTTTTATTTAAAAAAATTCACTAATAGAGAGGTATCGATAGTGAGACTTTGCAAAATTTTTTTGTAATGAGCGCGAACTAGGACCCCTAGAACCCATATCCGGGGTCATTTTAAATTTATATATATATATATATATATATATATATATATATATATATATATATATATATATATATATATATATATATATATATATATATATATATATATATATATATATATATATATATTGACATGAGGACTTGCTTATCAACAAAGACTGGTCTTGTATCTATGTTGCAGATGATGTTGAGATTGCTGCTGAGACTTTTGTATCAGATTTGCGAACTATGATTGGACACTGCATGGAGAGGTACAGGTGCCGGACATGGGGGAAGAAAGACTGGATTACCAGGGGCATTGTTATATCGGTGAATCAAAAAAACCGAATGTTTAGGAGGCTCAGGATGCAACCAGATAATCAGGAACTTGCTCAGCAGTATAAAGATTATCGAAACAGACTAAATGGTATAATAAGAACGGCCAAGAAGGAACATTACGGTAGGATCATTGACAGATGCAAAAATACTTCTAGAGGTTTGTGGAATATAGTGAATGATATTGGCGGAAAGACAGCAGCGAAGGCAGGAATCACTAAGCTTCGAGATGAGCATGGATCTATCCTAGAGACTGATCTTGAGATTGCGAATCAATTTAATAAATCTTTTTCAAGTGTGGGGAATGATTTGGCAAGCAGGATATCTGTCTCCAATAAGTTGGTGTCGTCTGCGCGGGCGAGTCAGTCTTTGGTGATATTGCGAACAGAAGAGGATGAGATTAAATCAATTGTGAAGACACTGAAGGACCACAAGGCACCCGGGTACGACGGAATAAGGGCAGAGACACTGAAAGGAATAATGGATGAGATTGTCACTCCTCTGACTT
Source organism: Tillus elongatus (assembly GCA_964006375.1). Taxonomy (NCBI): domain Eukaryota; kingdom Metazoa; phylum Arthropoda; class Insecta; order Coleoptera; family Cleridae; genus Tillus; species Tillus elongatus. The sequence continues at coordinate 27,711,657 of OZ023265.1, forward strand.
TTATTATAAATCGGTGTATAGACGAGGGCATATTCCCTAGGGCTTTTAAAATGGGCGTTATCAAACCTTTATTTAAGAAAGGAGATGTGCTGGATACCGTTAACTATAGACCGATATCACTGATTTCCAGTATTGCTAAAGTCTTTGAGTGTCTCCTGAAAAAACGCTTCGATGGTTATCTCGATAAATATGGATTATTATCTGAGAGGCAGTATGGCTTCAGGACAAAGACATCTACGCAGGATGCCATAATTGAACTGACGAGTAATATATATCACAGTCTGGATAACACCAGACCTTCATTGTGTGTCTTGGTTGATCTAAAAAAGGCATTCGATACGGTTGATCACACAAGATTGCTTGAAATACTGGAGAAAATTGGGTTTAGGGGAAGACAACAACAGCTCTTACAAAGCTATTTGTCTGACAGATATCAGGTGGTGTGTGTGAATGGTGTTCTGAGTGATGTGGTAAAAATGAACTGTGGTGTTCCGCAAGGAACCATTCTAGGACCCTTATTATTTAATATTTATATAAACGACCTTTTTTATGTTAGATCGTTAGGAAAGATAGTTGGATACGCGGATGATGCTGCTATATTTTATAACGCAGAATCATGGGATATACTCAAATCTACAGTTGAATCGGATTTTCGAAAAATCCTGGAATGGTTTCAAAACCGATTGTTGACTGTAAATGCGGCGAAGACAGTGTATATACCATTTTCATGCTACGAAAGGAACTTGCCAACTTTTACCACCTTGGAAATATGTGATGGCATGAAGATAAAAAGTGTGAAGCATGCGGTGTATTTGGGTGTTACTATAGATTCACACATGAAATGGGAGCACCACATTTTAAATGTAACTAAAAAGATTCGCTCTGTGATGGTAAAATTTGCAGTATTGAAAGAGATGCTACACATCAAACACCTGCGGACTCTATATTATTCTTTAGTGGAGAGTCATTTACGATATGCTATAATAGCTTGGGGTGGTGCTGCAAGGTGTCATATATCTCAATTACAGATTGCTCAAAATTGTCTCATCAAGGTGATTTATGGTAAAGAACGCACATATGCTACGGATGTTTTATACGCTGAGACAAAACTGCTGGGTATTAGGCAGCTTTTCTACTTTAATGCTGCTGTATACCAGCATATTCATCGATGTGAATTGAAGGAGTTGAGTCACAACTATAATACGAGACACTGCGCACACGCATCTAAAACAGAAAGAGCTAGGAAGACAATTGCACAGCGTTCCTATGCTTACCTTTGCGTAAGAATATATAATTCTATACCAGCCCAAATTCGCCAGCAGCATGGACTTCGAGGTTTTAAAGTCGGTTTAAAGAAGTGGATAGTTGGACTAGATCGTGAAGTAATCCACAGGGTCGTGGAGGTTAATATGCTGGTGTAGTGGTCTTTCCTTTGTATTTTGTTGTTTCTTGTGCCTGGCGTCTGACCTGTGGGGCCCGCGCATGTGTGTGTGTGTGTGTGTGTGTAGGTTACCCATAGTGTGGCTTAAGACATTTGGTAAAAGAGATTTTATCTATAGTCAAAAAGCATAGTTATGTTTTCTTTTATATTTTCCGCGAATCGCTGGAGTTCGTCTGCAGTTTTGGTTTTTGTTTGTATTTCTTTACAGTGTCAGAGTGTGCACTAACTTGTCTTTAGAGAGAATGATGTTACAAGTATCACCAACAAGTCTTCGACTTAGGTGACTTTTAACGTTATTGAACAACCAGGCTCTTGATTAGCCTTGTAAGTTATTTTGTGAGAAATGTATATTTGTTCAATTTTGTTCAATCAAGCTCTTGATTAATCTTGTAAGTTGTTTTGTAAAAAGAGGTATATTGTTCAATACATTATTATTATTATTATTATTATTATTATTATTATTATTATATATATATATATATATATATATATATATATATATATATATATATATATATATATATATAAGTATCCGTCTGATAACTCAAAAAATAATTAACCGATTTTAATGAAACTCGGCAAGTGCATTTCTTTTATTAATGGCTTGTATGAGTTCGTTAGCCAGGAAAATCAAACGAGGTTTTCCGGAAATTTTTTGAGTTTTCTTTAAAAAAAAAAATTTTCTCCGAAAATAACAAAGCTGCTTTAATGAAATTTACTATATATGTTGCCTTGGCAGAGACCTTACTACGCACCAAAATTCTATATCGAATTTTTTTTTTCTCCGAAAATTACAAAGTTATTTTAATAAAATTTGGTGGATATTTTGCCCTTAGAAAGACCTTACTGCATACCAAAATTAAACTTTCTAAGTTTATTGAAAATTGAGTTATTCAAATTTTAAGCATTTAATAAAAATTCACTACCATAACGCACTTGCTGCGTCCCGAGATTTTTTTGTAATAAATTTCCAACATCATCCTGTATAACTTTATTTTCAGTTCCTGGTTTAGATTGCAGTCTTGTTACCTGCTGGTAAGCTTTATGCGACCGTGCTTTATGTATTTTTGGATCTCCTCACTATTTATTGGCATCGTCCATTGTTCTTTCGCTTTCTTACATGCTTCTGTAATCATCTAATTTGTTTATATTTACTGTGTTTTTTATGGGCTCGGGGATTATATGCATTTAAAGAAAAAAAAAATGGTCTCATTGAAGGTCAACGTGTGATTAATAAAATGTATTCCATATTACAAACATATTTTTGTGTGCAGTAAGGTCAGAAAGTACCAAACAAATGCTTTTAGGATGTTTATTCTAGAAACGTCAAACTTGCGAGTTGAAGTCACAATTGGTAATTTTTAAACAAACATTCTGAAAGCAAGGCGGGTTTTGGGCAACAAACATTGCAATAAGTGTGTTTAACACGGTCTTAATTTGTGTTTGTGTGCCTGCTTTTATGCAGCTTCCAGATGGCACTTGTTGACGTATATGTTGACATAACGTCAGTAGTACAGGATGACCAACCGATTGAAATATTAGGAGCTATTTATTGACGTAGTGGTGCAGGGAAATCCAATAGGTTCTGAAAGATATTAAGAAATATGTAAAATACAACTAAAGCTATTCAACTAAAGAAAATAGGCTAACAGTAAATAGTCAATCCTTATATGGAAATAATCGGGCCTAAAATAATGAAATATTAAATAAAATAATGTAAATATTCTAAAGAGAATTTTTATTATCGATATAAAGCTAACTAAGCTCACGGGGGGCTTTTAGAATTTTTTTTAAAAACTTGCATAAACCCTCTTTGGATGCATAAACCATGAGAACATTTTCTTGAAAACAACCCGCAAGAAAGTTGTGGGGCGAGAAGTGAAAATGGGTGCTAGGCGGGGGAGATGATAAAAAGGAAGTATAAACGAAAAATTATAAAACCAGCTTAGCTGGCCCTTTTTAATCTGCCTTTATCCCATTTCGCAGCTATACCTCCTTAAAATCCTGTTTATTTTCACCAGGTTCTGTAACCTTCTTGGGGGTTGTGTCCAAGAATTTTTTCTTATGGTTTATGCATTGAGGGTGGCTGTATGCATGGAGGAGGGAAAGGAAAACCCTCAGGACGAAGCACTTCCCCCCGCTAAGCATGTTTCAGGGAAAAAAATCCCTAAAATCCCTCCGTGAGCTCATCTGCTTTACTGTTTAAATCATAGAGTTTGTGACTTAAATGTTATAATAGTTTATTTAAGAAAAGACATTTCAAACACTTTCTTTCTAACTCAATAAGCGGAAAAACTGTATAGAATTGTTAGTATTGGTTAGGATGCAGCAAGTCCGTTATGGTAGCGCATTTTCATTAACTTTTTGCAAATTTTAATAGCCTAATGTTTTCTCAATCAATAGAATCAATCTTTGGTATGTAACAAAAAATTTATAAAGGCAATCTGTGTATGGAATTTCATCAAACCAAATTTTATGTTTCCTTTTAGTGGCATTTCTTTAAAAAAATTAACTAATGAGGAGATCCCGACTTTGAATTTTGAAAAATCTTCTTCAAATGAGTGCGAACTAGGCCCCCTAGAACTCACACCGATAAGTCAAAAAATAATGGGCCAATGATCAAATTTTTTTAGTACCTTTCATTTTGCAAGTGGCTTGGATAAGTTCTTTAGCCAGGAAAATCGGCATAGGTGTTCCCGGAAAATTTCATGTTTTCTTTCGGAATATATATATATATATATATATATATATATATATATATATATATATATATATATATATATATATATATATATATATATATATATATATATATATATATATATATATATACAGTGCACGGCGTATCGAGCGTCCATTAGAAGTATCTACAAAACTATACCGATTTTTAATCTGAAAATTTGGTCACTTGGGTTTTCTGGATAGCTGAATTTAACAAAAATATACACGTCATCATACCACTTCCGGTTATACCGGAAGTGGTTACTAACTTTGTTTTTTCAAATGAAACATGACATTTTTGAGTAGAGTTTTGGATTTATCGTAAAATTTTAGGTTGACTTTTGATAACATACCATATGTAAAAAATCAGCCGTTTTGGAGTTATATCGATTTTTTTAAAACTTAAAAAAAAATTATGTATGTATATTGAGTGGTATATCTCCGGCAAATATGATGTCAGCGATTTGCAATTTCGTCTGTGGTTTTTCAAGATACAAGAGTATCGTGAAAATAGGCAAATGCGTTGATAGCATATACAGGGTGGAAGAAATTCACATACCAACTTGGACAATTTCGGACCCCTATAACTTGCTTACTTCAAATGGAACACCCTGTATATTTTTATCTTATTGCTTAGATATTTGCATTATCTTTCGATTTATATCAGCATGTCCTATACCTAAATGCAACAGTTATCCAGATATTGGAACATTTGCATAATGATAATGTTATAAGGTGCACAATATTTCAGTAGAGTGCCTTGACGGAAATGTTATTCTTAGCAACGCCATTACTTCATGACAGTTGTTTATAACAATCAACAAATATGTCGCGTTTGGGGTTTTCTAATGAAGATTTTCTAAATTTATTAGTTACATACGGCGAATGCAATCGCATTATGAGTAGAACCTGCCGAGTTTTCGCTGAAAGGTATCAAGATCGCCCCAGACCGAATAAACATACCATCAAACGTCTGCTTAATAATTGTATAAAGTTTGGTTCCTTTCAACCAATTGTTAGCAGGCAAAACCGTTATACCGAAGACGATGAAGCCATGGTACTAGGATACTTCCATTCGTATCCTGAAAATTCCCTACAAGAGGCTGAAAGGGATCTTAGAATATCAACCAGGTCTATCCACAGAATCTTAAGAAAGTATAATTGGCGACCTTTTAAGCTCCATTTGGTTCAGAATTTGAAAACTGAAGATTTATTGTGTCGTGTGAATTACTGTGAGTGGTTGCTGACAAGAATTCAAGAAGACGATAACTTTGTCAAAAGTATAATATGGACTGATGAAACAAAGTTTACAAAAAACGGCGTGTTTAACCGCCATAACAGTCATTACTGGGCTGCAGAAAATCCGCATATCTGCAGAGAAAGAAATTACCAAAACCGGTGGAGCTTTAATGTGTTCTGTGCCGTCAAAGACTCTCGTATTTTGTGTGTGTATTTTTATAACGAAAACTTAACAGGGGATCGATATGTGTGGTTGTTAAAAAACGTAGTGAGAGATGCTTTAGAAACTTTAGAAATTAGGGAAAGATCAAACGCTTTTTATCAAATGGACGGTGCTCCACCACATACTACTCATCAAGTCAGTGCGACATTAGAAGAAATGTTCAGTGGGAAGTGGATTGCGAACAATGGGCCCTACAAATTTCCACCACGCTCCCCTGACTTAACTCCATTAGATTTTTTCATATGGGGCTTTATTAAAAATAAAGTTTATAAAGACCCTATAACCACAAAGGAGAATATGCAAGAAAGAGTACGTGCCGCCTTCAATGAAATAAGCAGAGAAAGTATAAAACGTGCTACGAGCAATGAAATTTTAAGGCGAATTAATTGCTGTTTGCTAAAAAATGGAGCTACTTTTGAACATCTTTCTTGAACACCCATTGTTTATATACATGTTACTTATTAGATTGTTCCTTATCATTCCAGTTGCCACATTTTTTCTCACTTTCATTGGTTTAGTTGTGTAGTACTTAATAAATTGTTTATCTAGTTGCCTAAACAGATTATTATTATGGTATTCTCATTTATAATTTTGTTCTATGGGGTGTCCAACAATTAATAATTATTGAAGTTCATGAAGAATAACATTTCCGTCAAGGCACTCTACTGAAATATTGTGCACCCTTAGCCTTATAACATTATCATTATACAAATGTTCCAGTATCTGGATAACTGTTGCATTTAGGTATAGGACATGCTGATATAAATCGAAAGATAATGCAAATATCTAAGCAATAAGATAAAAATATACAGGGTGTTCCATTTGAAGTAAGCAAGTTATAGGGGTCCGAAATTGTCCAAGTTGGTATGTGAATTTCTTCCACCCTGTATATGCTATCAACGCATTTGCCTATTTTCACGATACTCTTGTATCTTGAAAAACCACAGACGAAATTGCAAATCGCTGACATCATATTTGCCGGAGATATACCACTCAATATACATACATAATTTTTTTTTAAGTTTTAAAAAAATCGATATAACTCCAAAACGGCTGATTTTTTACATATGGTATGTTATCAAAAGTCAACCTAAAATTTTACGATAAATCCAAAACTCTACTCAAAAATGTCATGTTTCATTTGAAAAAACAAAGTTAGTAACCACTTCCGGTATAACCGGAAGTGGTATGATGACGTGTATATTTTTGTTAAATTCAGCTATCCAGAAAACCCAAGTGACCAAATTTTCAGATTAAAAATCGGTATAGTTTTGTAGATACTTCTAATGGACGCTCGATACGCCGTGCACTGTATATATATATATATATATATATATATATATATATATATATATATATATATATATATATATATATATATATATATATATATATCCGGAAATAACAAATTAAGGACAACCAAATTTGGTACGCGTGTTTGTATTATAAAGAGTGAACCATGTAACAGCATTTAGGTCTGCAAGCTTATAAAGACAAAAAGGTTATGGGCATTTAAAGAAAAAAAATTTGGAGTTTCCCTCAAAACGTCAGTCACGATTTGAAACGGCAAAATTGGCAACATTTAGGCAAAGAACCTGAAACAAATACGAATTATATAAAGAAACTGTCACAAGAAAAGGTTCTGCAAACCATTTAAGCTTCAGCTTCAACCGTCACTGTCCTTCATTTTACTAAAATGTTTCCGGAAATTTCATTTCAAATAGACCCTTTCTCTGGTGCTTTGGCGGTAGTTTTAGTTAAGTTTATGGTTTAACGGTTAATAGTTTTTAACTTTTCGTAGAAAAAACTCATAATTGAGAAAATCCCGATTTTTGATTTTTAAAAAGATTTCTTCAGATGAACACAAACTAGGCCCCCTGGAATACATATTCAGATTTAAGTTTTTAGGTGTTTATATATATATATATATATATATATATATATATATATATATATATATATATATATATATATATATATATATATATATATATATATATAGGGTGACGCATTTCTAGGGTAAAGCTCAATTTATTGTTATTATACAATATACGAGAAAAAGTTTAATACGTTAATTCTAGGGTCTCTTGAGCTGAATTTTATAAAATTATTTTAACAATCACACGGTGGCCCATAAGTCGTTGGTGATACCTATAATTTTTTTGAACACCCTTATCTTATTGCTTTTTTGCATTTTTAATCGAAATGTGATGCATGTTTGTAAGAAAAAAATCGATACGCAGTAAGTGCGTTTTGGTAGCGAATTTACGTTAAATGTTTCAAATTTCAATAGCTTAATTTGCTATTTAACCTTAGGTTTGTTGTCTATGAAACCAGTTTTCTCGAAAACATTTTAAGTTTATTTTCGGAAAATGTTCGTACATTTTGAACAATAACTTATTTTGATAAAATATGGTACATTGTTTCTACTATTTAGGTTATAACGGTAACCAGATTGATGCCTGCTTCCATTAGAGAGACACATCTGCTATTAAAAACATTTTTATGAAAATTCACTATTATAACGCACTTTTTTAACATTTCGAGGATTTTTCGTATTTGAAAGATTTTCATGAAAATTTGCTATGACGCACCTACTGCGTCCAGATTTTGTTGTAATTTAAGTACATTAAATGCCTTTTTCATTATCTAAAAATATGTATTCCTGCATACTGTGCACAGATGCCGTCAAAACAAATTTTTAGTACCCTCTTTGCTATTAATGAAAAGGAGCCATGATTCTGCATCACTCGAATGCTATTTAACAACATAATTTTATGCTGGCTTAAACTATTCTAGTAGCAAATTAAAAAAAAACTGATGAAAAAGGAACAAGTCCAAAATTATTTTATTCAGACCGTATAACCACTGTCTGAGACAAAAAGTCCAAGTTCATGGTCAGTTCTAGACAGACTGAAGAAGGGTTGACCGTCTCAAGGCAGGAAACGGTTAACTGGCCACCCCTTCATGAATAATCTAGCAAGAGGGAACAAAAAGTACACAACAACAAATGCTTTCAAAGCTGGTGAGAACCAACTTCATGTTTATTTTTATACGTGCTACCTTTGGGGGCTATTTAAATTATTAGATATTGTTAGAGGTTGTTCGACTGTGAAAAATACTTAACGACAGGAAATTACTGACTATAGTCAGTGATTTTTGTTAATGCTTCACCGATATTCATGGGGTGGAATTATCCTAATCTTTATGCTTGAAAAATGTTGTTAATTGCGTTAATTAGACAAGTTTAGAATTCAAAATATGTATTTATGGATGTCCAACAAATTATTATAATAGAAATTTGGATTTTTAGATGCAAACAACCGTAACAAATAATTAGGGTGTATAAAGACTTCTAAAGTGCTGTTTTTTGACTCTTATTTTTTGACAGTTATATTAGGTAGGTACTTATATTAACTTTTGAATAGATAAAAATGTTTTTTAACTCATTAGACTAAACGAACTTAACAAAGCAGAAAGAAGTAACGTCTGTATCCCCGATATATTACGCTTACATAACATAAATTAGATTCTAACGTAGAAAGTGCCTTACGGTATCGAATTTTTGTGAAAATATTTTCCACCTAAGAGATTGATAGTTAAATAGTTAAAAGTCTGGACGCAGCAACTGCGTTATGGTAGTGATTTTCATAAAAATGTTTTCAATGGGATTGACGTCTTTTTTAAATAGAAGATATGAAATTTGGTATGACCTACATATAGTAGAAACAATGTAGTTTATTTCATCAAAATAAGTTTATTGTTTGAAAAAATACAATATTTTCCGAAAATAGACTTAAAATGTTCCCGAAAAAACTAGTCCGATTTTACTGGGCAACGAACTTTTACACACCTGCAAAAATATAATTATCCACAAAAAGCTTTTTGACAAAAATTAAAAAAAAAAGTTTACATGAAAATTTGCACACAATTTCTAGAACGAAAATTGTCATTTTCTTTACAAAAATTGGTTAAAGTAATGTTACACGAAAATTATGGTTTTTTTTTACGAAAATTTGCTGAACTATTATTTTCCATGAAAATGTGAAATAATTTTGTTTCTTACAATAACTTATACATTTATTATTACCAACACTTCACAAAAAATCTTTCTTCAAAAACACAAAAATAATTTTAGATAATTTTTTTTTACACGAAATTTATTACTTATAAACCTAAATATGTATCTAAATTGTCGTGTATAATTCACATTCTATAATATAAAGCCGCGTACCAAATTTGGTTGCAATAGCTTTGTTATTTCCAAAGGTGTAAAAATGTTCCAGAAGGGAACCTAAAATTTTCTAGGAAAAACTGCTCCGATTTTTCTAGATAACGAATTTAACCAGACCACTTGTAAAAGGAAGATACTCACCAAATATGATCAAAGGCGGCCTATTATTTTCTGAGTTAACGGTGTGATACATATACACACACACACACGCATATATATATATATATATATATATATATATATATATATATATATATATATATATATATATATATATATAATACAAGGAGAACGGTTAAGGGCAAGGCCGTAAGGAGACAACCGGTATAGCCAGGTGATGATGGGAACACTCTGGATGAAGAAGCATATAATACACGGAGTCACAACAGGCAACCAGTGCACATTTGCAGCATCATTCGGAAGACACTCAATTCGAGGGCAACAACCAAAATCGCCACGGAGGCAAAGAAATCACCTGCGTGAGCATCCAGAGCCCAGGAGTCATACTATTTATAACAGGATTTTTAACACGGCATTTCTGTATACTATACAAGGAGAAAGGTTAAGGGCAAGGCCGCAAGCAGACAACAGCATACACGTGTTTCAAGCTTATTAGCTATCATCAGTACGGTATAGCCAGGTCAGGATGGGAATAACAAAAAATGTTATAAAATAGAGACTGTGTACAACCAATTAACAATTTTGTAAATTGTCTGCCCTGGCTCATTTCTTCCCTAATATAGGGACCATGTATGTAAGGCTAGATGTATTCTCACCATAATTATAACCGCAGACCAGTTTAGCTCTAATTAGAGCTCGTCAGTACGGCATATTAATTACAGCGAGAACATGGGTGTGTTACCTAACCTCCCAGAAAAGTAAAGCAGGCCTTGACGAGATCCCAGCAAAAAATGCACACCAGAAATTGCTCCTGTCCTGATTCGTCTGTTTCAGACATCTCACAATAGAGGCATATTCCCTAGTAACTGGAAAACTGCTCGAGTACAACCCGTCCCCAAGAAAGGATCCAAAGCGCTTCCTAGCAATTACAGGCCTATTGCTCTCCTTTCAGTCGTCTCTAAAGTGATGGAAAAGTATATAAACACCGAATTACTAAAATTTCTTGAAAACACAATCTAATCCATGACAGGCAGTATGGATTCCGTCAGCGCAGATCAACTGCCGACCTCCTTTCCTTTGTCACCCATTCTTGGAACAAGTCTATGGAACTACACGGTGAATCCTAGATTGTCGCTCCAGACATATCCAAAGCATTCGACCAAGTCTGGCACGCAGCGCTGCTTAATAACCTTCTGGCCTACGGCCTACAACCAAACTCTGTACCTGGACAGCAAATTTCCTCTCCAACCGTAGCATTTCTGTTGTCGAGGATGGCCATTCCTCTAAACTGTATCCAATTAATGCAGGAGTCCCTCAAGGTTCAGCTTTTGCCCCTACTTTGTTTCTTCTCCACATCAATGACCTCCTCTTTAGCACATCCAACCCACTTCGCAGTTATGCGGACGACAGCACCCTCCACTCAAATATACAATATTCTAAGCCCGTCTCTTTAGCCCAGTTAGATGAGGATCGCAGACTCATGGAGGGTTTTGTCTCTGTGGATCTCCAAAAAAATATAAGACTGGGGAAGTAGAAATCTTGTACAATTCAACTCCACCAAATATTAGTCTTGCTTTCTATCTCATAAAATATACAACAGCCCTAGACCCATCACAATGAACAACCAAGTTATTTAAAGTAATTAGTCCTTTTCACTTGGCATTTCTGTTGATCTAAATATTAATCGGCACCAACATTTCACATCAATTGCAGAAGCGACTGCTAAGAAATTAGGGTGTCTCTTCTGGGCTCGCAAATCCTTTTCACCAGCTAATCTCTATACCTTATATACTTCACAAATAAGGCCAAACCTCAAATACTGCTCCCACATCTGGGGTGCCGCTGCCGCTTCTACACTCGCTATCCTGGACTCCATTGAGAAGAGAGCTATACGTCTTATCGGTGATCCTACCCTCAGCCAGAGGCTGCCATCCCTTGCCCACCGACGTGCCGTTGGCGACCTCTCCCTCTTTTATAGATATCTGCACGGGCATTGCTTAGAGGAGCTTTTTACCATAGTTCCTCCACCTGCTGTCCCCAACAGATCTACCAGCGGAACAGAGCAAATGCACCTTTTTACTGCCCAGTTTACCAGACATAGAACATCTTGTTATGTCCACTCTTTTGTCCCGAGGACTTCCAAGTTGTGGAACTCCTTGCCGGCACATGTTTTTCCTTCTTATCGGAACCTACAAACCTTCACGTCCAGAATTAACAAGTTGCCCCTTTCTTCCTTGTCGACGCCCACGGTACGATAGTATTTAGGCTGTAAGCTCTCGTGGTGTGTTTTTGAAATATAAAAAAACGAACCCTGCCGATTTTGAACACTGAATTTTTGGGTGGTGTAGAACCGGTAGCTTTCATTCTTTGGTTTGCCTTTTTGTCTCGGATCATAGTGACGGATCCATGTATTGTTAATAGTGGCAAAGTCACCCAAAAAGCCCAAGAGAACGGTGGTAGATTTCCTTCGACATTCTTAAACTAGCGCGTTTCTGATCAGCGTTCAACCGTTTTCTAATCTGTCTATCCGAAAGCTTTCTCATTTCCGAGTCGGTATGAACAATGTAGACCACACGTTCATAGGAAATGTGCAACTTTTGATATTAATTTTAGCCCAATTCATCGAACTTCTAAGATATTTTAATGGATAAAATTCATGTTTTCTTGAGTGGTCACAGAAATTGGTTCGTTCTCTTTTAAATTCCGAAATTTAGTTTTCAATAGTAACCTACGAGGAAATTGATCAGCTAAGGTTTCTGTCACATCAGGAAAATTTTATTGGCACGATAGCCCGTTCAAAAATAAGTAGTTAATAACTGACCGAAACAGAGCCTCGGTGGTTCAGGGGCGAGAACGTGTGCCTCTGAACCGAAGGGTACTGGGTTCGATCCCAGGGTTCTCCTTTCACTTTTTCGGTACAAACTGTAACATTAACATCAACCGAGGTTCTGGCATTGTATTTGAGCAAGTTGAATGTCTGCACGTTTCGCCCTTCGGAGGGGGCGTTAAGCCGTCGGTACCGTGTCAATGCGATGTTGGGCACATTAAAGATCCCTACCATCTCTACAAAAAGGCACGGGTTCGGCAAAATTTCCAGGATAGTAAGGTGTAACTGCTCCCTGGCGTCGGTAATTGGACATAGTCGCGGAAATAGGCCGACGTTAAAGAAACAAAATACACACACACACAACTGACCGAAACTATTTTCTATCAAAGTCTAACATTTTGTCAGACATACCGCTCTAAAAAAATTACAGTTCTGTCATTTTTGGATTTCAAACTTTGACAGCTTATACCAATAAATTCTTACACGGTTAAGGTCGTCGAGTCTTTTACCTCGGAGTTGTGATAGACAATAAGGTTTTGTGGACTGAACATATTGAAAACATATAAACCAAATGCGAAAAACGTTTCAATCTATTTAGGGCAACAATGGGGCCTTTTTCGTTAAAAAAAAATCGATATTTTTTAAAATACAAAATTTTCAGAAAGAAAATCTATGATTATACCGAAAAATTGGGCTGATAAAGATGGCTAACGAACTCATTCAAGCTATTTAGAAACGACTCATTATTACTCTATATTATAAAAAAAATCTCTGGACGCAGCAAGTGCGTTATGGTAGCGAATTTTCTTTAAAATATTTTTAGTAGCAAATGTCTTTCTTTGATGAAAGCAGGCATCAAACTTGGTTGCCTATATAGTAGAAACAATGTACCATATTTCATCGAAATAAATTTATTGTTTGAAAATATATAAACATTTTTCAAAAGTCTAGATGCAGCAAATGTGTTATGGAAGTGAATTTCCATAAAAATGTTTTAATAGCAAATGTGAGCAGGCATCAATCTGATTACTAGTATAGCCTATGTAGTAGAAACAATGTACTACATTTTGTAAAAATTACTTATGGTTTGAAAATATACAAAAATTTTCCGAAAATAAACTGAAATGTTGGTTTTCTAACCAACAAAGCTTACGTTAATAGCAAATTGAGTTATTGAAATTTGAAGGATTTAATCAAAATTCGGTAAATTTGCAGATTCGTTCCCGAACGCTTTTCAACAAATTGTTTTCAGAATCATTACTAGGACCCCACCTGGATGCACAAACCACAAAAAAATTCTTATTCACACCCCCCAAGGAAGTTACGGACCTGGGAGTGAATAGGGGTGCTGTGCGGGGTAGGAAGGGTTTAAGGGGTATATGGCTTCAAGATGTGAAAAAGACAGCTTTTAAGCCCCCTTTATTAGAAATTTCTGCTCATATTTCCTTTTTACTATCTACCTCGCTCAGCATCCCTACTCACTCCTGGTCCCGTAACTTCCTTGGGGGTGTGAACAAGATTTTTTTTTGGGGTTTGTGGATTCAGGGGGGGCCGTAGGCACGTTTCTGAAAACAGTTTTTTGAAAAGCGTTCGGGAGCTAAACTGCAAATTTACCGAAAATTCGCTACCAAAACGCAGTTTGCAGCTAAAAAAAATTATACACCCCTACTCACTCCTGGTCCCGTAACTTCCTTTGGGGGTGTGAACAAGAAATTTTTCCTGTGGTTTGTGGATTCAGGCTAGGCAGGTTTCTGAAAACAGTTTTTTGAAAAGCGTTCGGGAGCTAAACTGCAAATTTACCGAAAATTCGCTACCAAAACGCACTTACTGCGTCCAGTTTTTTTCTTACAAACGCATCATATTTCGATAAAAAATGCAAAAATGCATCAACGAATTTGTTCTACAAAAATTAGCTAAAAAAAATTTATACACCCCCTACTCACTCCTGGTCCCGTAACTTCCTTGGGGAGTGTGAACAAAAAATTTTTCTTGGGGTTTGTGGATTCAGGGGGGGGGGTCTAGGCAGATTTCTGAAAACAGTGTTTTGAACAGCGTTCGGGAGCTAAATTGCAAATTTACCGAAAATTCGCTACCAAAACGCACTTACTGCGACCAATTTTTTTTCTTACAAACGCATCATATTTCGATAAAAAATGCAAAAATGCATTAACGAATTTGTTTTACGAAAATTAGCTAAAAAAATTATAGACCGTTAAACCATAAACTTCATTAAACCCGCAGCGAAAGCATCAACTTAACTAAACAGCCAAAGCATCAGAGAAAGGGTCTATTGAAATTAATTTTCTCTAAATATTTTAGTAAAATGAAGGGCAATGACGGTTGAATCTGAAACTTAAGGGTTTGCAGAACACTCTTCTTGCAACATTTTCTTTTCAAAATCCGTATTTATTTCACGTTCTTTGCCTAAACATTGCCAATTTTGACGTTTTAAATTGCGAGTTTGACGTTTTTGGGAAAACTCCAAAACTTGTTTCTTTAGCTGACCGTAACTTTGTCTTTAAAGCTAGATACCTAAATTTTGGTACAGAGTTCACTCTTTATAATAACGCGCGTACCAAATTTGGTTGCCCTTGCTTTGTTATTTCTGGAGATATGAATTTTTTTAGAACGAAAACACAACATTTTTTGGGAAAGCCTGGTCCGATTTACCTGGCTAACGAACTTATCCAAGATACTTGCAAAAGGAAGGTACTCACCAAATTTGATCAAGATTGGTCCATTATTTTTTGAGTTATCGGTCGGATATATATATATATATATATATATATATATATATATATATATATATATATATATATATATATATATATATAAACACAGATCTCCTCATTAGCGAATTTGAAAAAAAAATTCGCTAAAATATATTTATTTTAGTTAACCTGTATAAAGATTTAATGTAAGAAAATTGTAATGGTTGGCTAGTTCAATCCTGATAAATTCTTATTCACAATTTGTTAGGTATCTAATTTTCCCCGATGATTTCTTCCAGATCATCAAGCACCTATCCAACAGTGGAGAGATTATTTGTGGTATAGTAGACCGTGACCAAGTATACAAGGAAAAAGCTTTCCTGTTCATCAAGAACCACAGCGACAAATGGCATAACACTAACTTGTCAGCTGGCCGGGAATTCTGCTGCAAAGATAATCGTCCATATAAGTGTCCAATGCAATAGAAAACGTAATTTTTAAATCATATTTACAATTTTTTGAGTTATTGTTGAAAATATGGGCATTTATACGGTAAAGCTCATTTTTTCCGTTATCATTCAGAATACAAAAAAAAGTGTAATCACAAAAATTATAGAGAACCACAGGCTGCACGTTCTAAAATTATTTGCAATTATACAGGGTGTCCCATATTTGCAGGACAAAGCAAACATTTATGTGTATATATATTCAAATAGAACACCCTGTGCCTTTCTTAATTTTTGGACATATTTATTAATTTTGAGTCTAATTAGTAAAAGTCTATTTTTAGTTACAGTGTTTTGTTTTAAAGATATTTTGAATTTTATAAAAAAATTAAAAATCACCCACAGCTTGTAAATGTCGTTATTTTACCGATTAGTAAACTTAGAGACTCCAATCGGGTATGTTATTTTCGTCCATAGATAATATTATATTGTATATGTAGAATAAACGATTGTTTACTTATACAGAGTGTTCGTAAATAGCGATTAAAGTTGGGCACATTCTAAGTCCGAAAATTCATTTTTTTTTCCAAAATGGAATCCCTTGTATTTATGTTGTAAAAAGCAAGGCCTCATCTTTAGTTTCAACTTTTGTTAAGTACTCAGTATGTTAAAAATTGATAGTTTTTATATTATTTACATTTATAATCACATATCATACATAAAAGTAAAATAGTAGGCCATTATGAGAAATAAGAAAATATTTATGAAGTGAAACATATTAATAAGTAATTAATTTTCATAGAAACTTTCGTTTCTGAATAAAAAAAATAGCGCATCAAGTTATCAACATTACAAACATTTATTATAGGAATTTCACGGTGTAGAATTTTACAATCGGATATGAAATAATTTTTAAAAAGTCGCAAAATTTGTTGAGCGTTAAACAGTTAAATATAAAAGCAGTAGATACGAATATTTACATACTTACAGCAAATGCTCAAACGTACCTGCTGAAACGTCAATACAAGACTGCAAATGATATTTAAATGATTGAGTTACTCTTCTCTACATATTAACATCGATGCTTCGGAAAGTCTTTATGATCTTGCCTTTTATTTTTTCCTTGGTAGACAGCTGCGATGCGTATACTAAATTTTTGACATGTCCCCACAAGAAGAAATCGAATTTTCTGAGATCTGGTGACCGCGCTGGCGATGGAACTGGTCCTCCTCTTCCAATCCACCTGTCTTTGAAATTTTCATTAAGATAACGTTTAAGAGAGCTTGTGTGATGCATTGGAGCACCATCATGGGGGAACCACATTTTTTCCCGTATTGTAAGTGGCACATCTTCTAGTAATACAGGTAAGTGGTTTTCTAAAAAATCTAGATACATCGCCGCATTTAACGTTCACTCGAAAAAAGGTGGTCCCACTACATACTCTCTTACAATGTCACCCCAAACATTCGAAGACTATCTTGTCTGACTGCGTGTACTGGATATATGAGGACTGCTTGTCACATGGAAATGGAAGTTGTGCCTATTTAGAGTTTCGTTTCCATGGAATGTAGCTTAATCCCCAAATAAAATAGTTTCTGAGAAGCATCTGTAGTTGTCCGTACTTTTTGCTCTCTCCACTGGCAAAATGCGATCTTTCTATGGTAATCGTTATTAATGCGCTCTTGGGGTAGCTGGATATGATATGGATACATCTTGTATTTGTGTAATATCCTCTGTACCGACCTACGACGAATGTTCTGACGGCTTGCTATCTCCCTGGTGCCAAGATTAAGATCATCATAGGTAGTGAGCAACACATTCAATTCACTGTCCTATGTGGTAATTGTTTTGTTTTTGTTATTTCGTGTGGCTCGTACTTTACATTAACCCACTCAATTAGTCCCTCAAACGATGTCTTAGTGTGTTGCCTTCGTTCAGGAAACTTCTAGTGATACACTCTATTGGCTAATAGACAATTTCTTAAACATTTTCCCAAAACCCAAAGCATATCGGTTAATTCTTCTAAAGAAAAATGCATTTTTGTCTTTTTAGTAAAATTTTACTAGCAGCTACTGATTTAACAATAAACTGACAGTGATTTATTAACAATGTGGTATCTGTCATTTCTCAATGACGTACTATTTTACCTCGTATTGCTCTTATAAATCATGGTATGTGAATATAAATGGAAATAGTATAAAAACTATCAGTTTTTCACATATTGAGTACTTAACAAAAGTTGAAGCCAAAGATTAAGCCCTGCTTTTCACAACATAAAATACAGGGCGTTCCATTTAAAAAAATTGAGTTTTCCGACTTAGAATGTGCCCAGCTTTAATCGCTATTTACGAACACCCTGTATAAGTAAACACGCCGTTTATATTACAACAATGTGATGTCATCTATGGACGAACAACATGCCAAACTGGAGTCTCTAAGTTAATAATCGGTAAAATAACGACATTTACAAGGTGCAGGTGAATTTTTTTTTATCAAATTCAAAATATCTTTAAAACAAAGCACTGTAGCTAAAAATATAATTCTATAAATTAGACTCAAAATTAAAAAAGAGGTCCAAAAATTAATGAACATAGAGGGTGTTCCATGAAAAAAAGTATGTTGGCTTTGTCTTGCAAATTGCAAATATGGGACATTCTATATAATCATAAATAGTTATAGAAGGCGTAGTCTGTGATTCTCTACAATTTTTGTAATTACATTTTTTTGTATTGTCAATAATAACATTAATATTGAGCTTTACCGTAGAAATGCGCCAACCTGTACGTAATATATTGACGAGAAAAAAATGTACAGTGAAGAAAGCTCTTTTTAATTACGTTTTCAGTTTCCACTACTCTGCAAAATTGTTTATATATACAAAAGGTACCCATATTTATATTCATTAATAGGTAAACTCAGCATATACACAGTGTTACAAAATAAGCAGTTCTAATTAAAAAACGAAAGTCTCTCTAGTTTGTAGGGCGTGGTGTATGTTTTCTGTGTAATGTAATAATGTGTAAAATGTAGACATTGTAGACGAGACGTCGGGTAGAAATGCAGGCAGGATATAAAACTGGTAGAATCGACTGGTTTAAACAGCACTAGCTGTGAAAGCCAACATTTTTAATTCAAAAAATTAATGCAATGACAGTGGACCTATAAGACTGGTTACGTAATTGTGGTATTTAAAAAATTCAAGAGAAGGGGTTTTCTAAAATTACAAATCAGATATTGCTAATATTTTTTACCCAACGAAAATTTTTAAATAGTTTCTAGTAGGTATAGATAGTTCCTTCTGGAAGCACCACCTTCCACCACCTGGCCACTGCGCGCATGCAGTGACGTCATAAAGGGCGGGTCCTGGGCGAAGCCCCGCCCCGCCCCACTTCCTTTTGGGCGTATCCTCGCCCTTTTGGGCGGAGCCCCACCCCGTCCCCTTTTGGATGGAGCCCCATACGCGACCTCAGCCCCACCACACTTCGGTCACACCC
This sequence comes from Tillus elongatus, assembly GCA_964006375.1. Taxonomy (NCBI): domain Eukaryota; kingdom Metazoa; phylum Arthropoda; class Insecta; order Coleoptera; family Cleridae; genus Tillus; species Tillus elongatus. The sequence continues at coordinate 27,731,113 of OZ023265.1, forward strand.
CGACCACACTCAACACGCCCCGGCCACGCCCTGACCACGTCCAGTCACGCCCCCGACACACCCCTACCACGCCTCAACCACGCCCCGACACGCCCCGACCACATCCTAACCGGCGGCAAGCGCCGGAGCGACGTCATAGTGACATCCCTGGATGGATAACCAATAGGGTGCTAACATTGGGTAACGTCATCGAAGATGTCGTCCAAGATGGCCGACCTAAAGTGAAAAACGTAAGAAATTAAAATTTTTAAACGACAGGTGGCACAACCTGTCAATGTAAGAGAACCCGCCATTTTTATTTTTGGTGGTTTGACATACTCAAAGATAGAGAATTGCGCATGCGCAAATCCACCTTTGTTATTAAGCAGTATAGAGGTATAGAGTTTGGTGTCATGTTACTCGTCTCAACTAGTGGAATTAAAATATGACATTTTCGTATTCGCAAACCAACTTTGTAGCGTTTTAGGTTAACCCCCACGTGTTTGGTGTCATGTTAATCGTCTTGATGAGTAGAATTCAAAAATAAGGTACACGCATGCGCAGACCAACTTTTAAACTTTGGTGTTAAGGAGACAGGAGTTAGATGCTGGAGGTAAACAATGAAAACAAGAGACATTATTTTTCAAAGATTTAGTAACATGTCACACATTTAGTAAATTATTAAATGTAATAAGTTACAAAGAATCTTCATAGTCTTCATCTAGGACATGTTCGAAAGTTGTTAGTTTCTGCAAAAGTTTTCGCAGTTGTTCAAAAACAGTTTCACTCGGGAATTGTATACCAAATATAGCAGGGTCAAAAGGTGCCACCTTGTTTAAGATGTTGGTAAATTCGTTAAATTCAAAATATCGTTTCTTACGGAAAAAGTACAACATACCATTGGTGTAGCGAAAAACGCTTTCGATTTTTGATGGAATGTCCGGGTAGAGGTCTGATGTAAAGCCAGCTTGTAAAGTTGAAAACTTATATCCATAATCGGTTACTATTTGATACGTGTTATCATCATGAAATAGAATGGTTTGACCCGCATAGGTGTCGACTGCTCTATTCAGTTTTTAATACTTTTAAGCCCTATAGACCTATAGGTCGCGTATGCCCAAAAAAGGGCGGGGCTACGCCCCACGGGGTTGGGGCGTGGCCAGGGCCTGTCAGGGCGTGTCAGGGTGTTGTTGGCGCGTAGCAGGGGCGTGGTCGGGGGTGTGGTCGCGTATGGGGCTCCGCCCAAAAGAGGCTGGGTGGGGTTCCGTCCGAAAGGGGCGGGGCTACGCCCAAAGGGGGTCACTGTGACGTCACTGCGCGCCGGCGCAGTAGCCGGGTGGTGGAAGGTGGTGGTTCCAGAAGGCACCATCTATACCTACTTAGGATCTTTTGGATTATTCTGTTGTACAAAAGCCGTTCTAATAGTTTGTAACTAGCACTTAGGACCGCGATGGGACGATAGCTCTCTGGCCTTACGATTGGCTTCCCCTGCTTTAGAACCGCTATTATCTTTGTTTTCGTTCGCTGAAAGCTACGCACTACTGGCTGAAATTTTACCTACTTATTATTTTATTATTTTGGGCAGCACTGATTCGATCTTTTTATGTAGTTCTTGGTAGTTGATAACGCACCTAGTCTTTTCGTTGCTTAACACTTTCTTCACTGTTCTGTGCATATTATCTAGATTTCAAGTTCCTCTTCTTTTCTTTCCCGGACCATTCTTATGATTATCAGCTACTTTCTTGTCGCTACAAGCCAATTCATTTATTTAAAGGCTAGTAAAAAAGTGAGAGCTCGATATTGTCGGGTTTGCTGTGGTCGGTACTACAGGAAACAGATAATTTTTGGAACAACAGAAAAAATCCAAGCATTTTATCGCTAAGCATTATCATATAAGAACCATATGTCTTTGTTACACGATTACAACCGCTGGCCGATATTGTGGAACTTTTCTCTACTTTACTTTAATTCAGCTAAACGATGCTTTCCATCAAAACGCGTTGCAGATAGAATTGAAAAAGTTGCTCATTTGTTACAAATAGTAAATAATGATACTAAAATTGAAATATAGCTTCTACATCTATATTTTATGGTTTTGAACGGTTTTTTTCTGGTACTAGGTATACCAATAATTTTTGTAATTAGTTTTTTTAATAAAATTTTTGTTATTAAGTACACAATGTCAAGATTCAGAAATTACTTTAGTATTTTTAGTAGTACATTATTTTCTGTTATAATATAACATGCCCATGACCATAGAATATGTTATTTTTCTTTTAGCCTGGAAACGTGTTCCTGAATTAACAGCTTCTTTTTGGAAACGCTTGTATACAGAGTGAGGCGCCAAGAGTTTCTGTTAGGAGTTTCTCAATAACCAAACCGATTTTAATTCGGAAAATTTGCTCACGTGACACTTCCGGTTCTACCGGAAGTGTCCATCAACTTCGTTATTTCAAATACAGTATGCCACTTTTTAATAGAATTTTGAATTCTACTCGCAATTTAAGGTAGACTTTCACAAGTATACTATGTGTCTAAAATTAACCATTTTCAAAATATTTCGTTTTTTTTCGAACATTTTTGCCGAATCATAGTTGCACTTTATACCTGATAACTTGAAGGAAAAATAACCTACAAGATTCATCTTTTGCACACAACACACCAGTATGTGTACCTTCGCAACGCGTATTACAGTTTTGCGTTCCAACATACAGGGTGAAAGAAATTTGCTTGGCAACTTCACAAAATTCAACTGATCGAAACTTGCGTTTTTCAAATAGGTCAGCCTGTATTTTATTAGTTACTTGGCATTTAGAATCTCTTTCGATTTACATTAGCATTCCCTATACCGCAATCTAACTGTTTTGGAGATAAATACATATTTATTCGAATCAGGGTTGCAAACTTGTAACAATAGTAGCCTTTGGAATTTAATTTGTCAACCAAGTGACGTTTGCATGCTAGAAGTGCACGCGGTGAATTTTGTTATCGAAATTACAAAATGGGTCCTTGGTAGTGATGTGTGTGTGTGTGGAAGGAATTGGCTTCGGACATTACGTCCATTGGCCACAAAACTCTGCAGTAAATTTGTACCATTGTTATATCTATACATTGTTATAAAAAGCGATTCTCCTTCAAATATATTTATAATTTGCAGCATGGATATTAATACTTACAGCAATAGATAGGGTTAAAGCGATAGACGTACCTTTATGTGTAAGCTCTTACAGAGTATGACTATTTCTAAATGGCTATAGCATAAGCAATATTGATCTTCTAACATATCGATTTTGGCAAAATATAAATGTTTGTGTTCTTACTTATTATTAAGGATAGAAACATAGGATACTCGCTTCTCGCCCAGGTGTCCTTCAGGGCATTTTTTTTAAACAAACAACACTGGACAGCTAATGACATGGGATAAAAAACAATAGGTGAGACAGTAGGAAAACTAAATTTATATTAATATTATTATTAACTAAGGCTAATACTAAAATACACATATAGAGAAATAGCAAAACTAAATTTTAATTTTTGTATGCCGAATGAATTTTATAAGTATATTATAGATTTTCAGGCTATTTGTACAAATAAGTGTGGCTAAGTTCACAGGAAACTCTACTCCTGCATCTTTGAGTTCTTTCCAGAGTTGTTTACGTGTCGGGTTATACAAACTGCACTGAAACATGAGGTGTTCTAAAGTTCCTAGGTAACTGTTGTCACATGTACAATAAGGATTGTTACTAATGCCTATTTTATGTAGGTGTTGTGGGAAGCAGCCGTGATTCAGCTTCATTCTGGTAATTACAGTAGTATAGTACCTTGGCATAATAAATTCGTCAATGTGTGGAATTTTTTAAGGCAACATTTTTTTTTTTTGGTCCCTCAGGACTCGTCCGCGGCCTTGCCGCCCCGATAGCACCGCAACCCTTGGTTGATTGTGCATTTAGGCAACATTGGATGAATAAGTGTATATCGGTTAGTTGTTTAGTTAACAATCTCATGCCAAACACTTTCCCACGTTTCCCTTATTTCAAATTTAATTTTTTGATTTACATCGTCAGCAGTAATCCAGTTTATTATTTTGTTTGGACTTTCAATAGATTTTTTAGCTAGTTTGTCTGCTATTTCGTCGCCTGCTAGTTCCGTGTGCCCTTTTATCCACATAAATATGACTCGATTACCACCATACTTTATCGACTGATACAGACTGATAATGTCACATATTACTGGATTTTTTCCATGTCTGGTGTAATTTTTAAGTGAAAGCAGAACTGATTTGGAATCTGATAAAATTAGCGTATGTTTAATTTTGTTTTCAATTGACCATTGAAGTGCTTCATACAAGGCATATGCCTCCGCAGTGTAAATAGATGCTATATTATTTTATTTAATTTTTTGGTATCTACCGTCTTGGGAATAAAAAGCACAGCCTGTCCCAGATAAGGATTTTGAACCATCTGTATATATTTATGTATATTTGTCAAACTTTTCCAATGTTGCTTTAAGTATGGAACGATTTAGAGATTGGAAAATGGTGTAATTTGGAAATATTATATCTATTTTGTGCATTTTTTGATAGAGTAGGGTAAATATTGGGATTTTGTCTTTTGGAACAATCGCGTCAGCAAAGTGCATTGTATTGCCGTATGCATCAACCAATGGTGAATTATTTTTTTTTGACCAATAAGTATTAGTCAAGCATTCACGAAAAAGCCAATATAATACCTTTAAACGTAATGGATAATAGTGTCGCCATTCTATAACTAGTTTTTTGGCCAAAAATGCCCTTCTTAAGTATATCGGTGGTTCCTGGCTTTTTACTAGGACCGCATTATTTGGTGATGATTTCATCGCACCAATACATATTTTAATTGCTTTCGTTTGTATGCGATCTATTATTTTTAAATTAGAGTTTGAAGAAGATCCATATACGACGCAACCATAATATATAATCGACCTAATGTAACATCTTAGTAGTGATAAAATTGGCCAATTTAGGGTATGCAAACTATGATTTTATGGAGCTATTAATTATTTATGGTGAATGTCGTCGAATAATTGATCGCACATGTCGTATTTTCGCCAAAAAGTATCCAGATAGACCGAAGCCTAGTCCGGACACAGTAGAGAGATCATTGAAGAATTTTTCAAGTTACGGCAGCTTTATCCCCTAAAAAGAGAAACCAAAGCCAAGTGTTGATAATGAGGTAAACGAATCATTTTTTACGGCACAAAATACATTAAATGACCAACGGTCTTGACAATAGTTGGTCCTTGTGACGTGAGGATTTTCATCCGGTCAAAAGTGGCTATCATGTCGATTGAACAATCCATTTTTGCAGAACTTCGCCTCATCACACCATATAATTTTTTCTCCAAAAGCTCCATTCTCCTGTGTTTTTAAAAGGAACCATTCACATAATCCAACTAGGGATTAAGTGATAGGAGAAGGGTCTCCGCTTGTGTTTTTTGAATATTCTGTGAATAGTTGTTGTTGATAAACCCAACTCTCAGCGGCGAAATATGACAATGACTTCCTTTACCTCATTGTCAACACTTCGCTTCGGTTTCTCCTTTTGGGAATAAAACTCCCGTAACTTGGACAATTCCTCAATAATCTCTTTACTGTGTCCGGACTAGGCTTCGGTATATCTGGATACTTTTCGGAGAAAGCACCTCATGTGCGACCAATTATTCTAAGACATTCACCATAAATAATTAATAGATACATCAAATCATAGTTTGTATACGCTAAATTGGCCATTTTTATCACTATTAAGGGCATATTTTGTAATTTCGATAAAAAACTTCACCGCGTACACTTCTAGCATGCACACGTCACTTGGTTGACAAATTAAATTCCAAAGGCTACTATTGTTACAAGTTTGCAAACCTGATTCGAATAAATATGTATTTAACTCCAAACCGATTTGATTTAGGTATAGGGAATACTAATGTAAAAGGAAAGAGATTCTAAATGACAATTAACTTAGTTAATAAAATACAGGATGTCCTATTTGAAAATCGCAAGTTTTGATTAGCTGAATTTTGTCAAGTTTCCAAGACAATTTCTATCACCCTGTATGTTGCAACGAAAAACTGTAATATGTGTGGTGAAGGTACACATACTGGTGTATTGTGTGCAAAAGATAAATCTTGTAGCTTATTTGTTCTTCAAGTTATCACATATAAAGTACAACTATGATTCTGTTTTGAAAATGGTTAATTTTAGACACATAGTATGCTAGTGAAAGTCTACCTTAAATTACGAGTATAATTCAAAATTCTATTAAAAAGTTCATACTGTATTTAACATAACGAAGTTGATGGACACTTCCGGTAGAACCGGAAAAGCCACGTAAGCACAAATATTTTAGTTTAAATTGGCTTGACCCAAACCCTAGGAATAGAAATTTTCCGAATTAAAATCGGTTCGGTTATTAAGAAACTCCTAACAGACACTCTTGGCGCCTCACCCTGTATATTGATGTTTACATAAATGTGCAACGAAATGATAATCTGACGATTGCTCAATCGTGTGAACATATTTGTTAATGTGAGGCAGTTAATAATAATAATTATTATTATAGGTGTCAGCTTATAATTATTGATGATTCAAAGGAAGTGTTTTGTAAACTATTTTTTATTAATTTTTATAATAAAGTTTAACTGACGAATTTGCATTTTAATTGACCGTAATTAAGGTATCGCTTGGGTTAAGGTGAACTTGATTTTCGTTTTTTACTGCTAAATACTTTTGAGATTCGCATTTTAATTTTAATGTAATAAATTGGCGATTTAATATGTAAATAAATGTAGGTCGTTTAATTAAATATTTTTATATTATAAATTATAATTCGAATGCTTTGTGTACGAAGTACTTTTAAAAAAGTTTATAAAATGAAAAGAAAGAAAATGGCAGCTGGTGCCTCTCTTTAATATTATTACCATTTATAGATACTTAACTTAAAAATATATTTTCATATTTATTAAAAGCCTGGACGCAGCAATTGTGTTATGGTAGTGAATTTTCATAGAAATGATCTGGTACAAAATATTTTATTATAACTTTTTTTTCTTGTCACATAGAAATCTAAATTTGGTGTATAGTTTACTTTCTATATCGTAATCCTACCTACCAAATTTGGTTATCATCGCTTTTTTATTTTTTGGTATAAAAACTTTTTTCGAATGAAAACTCAAAATTTTCCCGGAAAACCTCGTCCGATTTTCCTGAGTAACGAACGTCTCCAATCCATTTGCAAAAGGAAGGTACATGCCAAATTATATCAAAATCGGCCCATTATTTCTTAAGTTATCGGTGATATATATATATATATATATATATATATATATATATATGCCCGAAATTGGTGATGCATGTATTGCTGGACGCAGCAAGTGCGTTATGGAAGTGAATTCTAACAAAAATATTTTTAACAGCAAATAATATGTCTATCTAATGTAAGCAGGCTTCAATCTGGTTACCGGTATAACCTAAACAGTAGAAGCAATGTACCATATTTTATCAAAATTACTAATTGTTTGAAAATGTACAAAAATTTTCCGAAAATAAACTTTAAATGTGGGTTTCCTAGTCAACAAACCTTAGAGTAGTAGCAAATTGAGTTATTGAAATTTGAAAGATTTAATTTTAAAAAACTTACTTACTGCGTCTCGATTTTTTTTCTTACAAAAATCCACCATATTTCGATAAAAACAAAAAAAAGGTGTTCGAAAAAACAATTGTAGTGGTCACCAACGACTTATGGACCACCTGTGATTGTCAAAATATATTTATAAGATGCAGCTTAAGTCACTCTATAATTAAAGTACACAATTTTTTGTCGTATCTTGTATAATAACAATTATTTTGAGCTTTACCGTAGAAATGAATCATCCTGTATATATCTAAACAGATAAAAACTGAAAGTAAACACGGATATAGATTCTACGGGGCCTAGGTTGCGCTCATTTGAAAATTAGTTAAAAATTATAGACCGTTAAGCCAGAGACTTAATAAACCTACAGCCAAAGCATCAACTTACCTAAACCTACAGCCAAAGCACCAGAAAAGGGTCTATTTGAAATGAATTTTCTGTAAACATTTTAGTAAAATGAAGGGAAATGACTGTTGAAGCTTAAACTTAAGGGTTTGCAGAACACTCTTCTTACGAAATTTTCTTTATATAATCCGTATTTGTTTCAGGTTCTTTGCCTAAATTTTGCGAAGTTTGACGTTTCAAACGTTTTGAGAAAAACTCCAATTTTTTTTAACTGCCCATTACTTTTTTGTGTTTAAACCTACAGACCTAAAGTTTGGTATGTGGTTAATAATGCAAACACGCGTACCAAATTTGGTTGCCCTTACTTTGTTACTTCCGGAGATATAAATGTTTCCCGAAATAAAACACAAAATTTTCCGGGAAAACGTGCGCTGATTTTCCTACCTAACGCACTTATCCAAGCCACTTGCAAAAAGAAGGTACTCACCAAATTTGATGGAAATCTGCCCATAATTTTTTGAGTTATCGGTTTGATATATATATATATATATATATATATATATATATATATATATATATATATATATATATATATATATATTCAAACTGACCCCATATGTTTTCTAGGGGGCCTAATTAGCGCTCATTTGAAGAAATTTTTCCAAAATTCAGAAGTCAGGATCTCCTCATAAGTGAATTTTTTAAATGAAAATTCACTAAAAATTCGGGACGCAGCAAGTGCCTTATGGTGGCGAATTTTCATTAAATGCTTCAAATTTAATAACTCAATTTTCTATAAAGGTACAAAGTTTAATTTCAGTATATAGTATTGTGTTTAGCAATGCAACATATCATTAACTTTGTAATTTTCGGAGATAAAAAGTTAAAAAAAAAATTCCTGGAAAACCAAGTCCAAATTTCTTAGATAACGAACTCATCCAAGCTACTAATAAAAGGAAGGCACTTGCCGAGTTTAATCAAAATCGGTTATTTACTTTTTGAGTTACTGGTCGGATGAATAAACTATTTATTTATTTATTTGGTTTATTCATCCCTCTAATGACGCTAACTTTGTTGGCGAAACGATCGTCAGGTATAAAAACTATATTGTAATGAATTGAATTCTCCAAATTGTACTTAGCAGTGCTCATCACAGGTTCCAATCTTCACTCATAGAAAAAGGTAACCAAAAAATTATGTGGGGCATTATATGGGTTATGAGCAATTATATGTAAAAAGATCGCAGATGGTAAAACTTGTTTCTTTTTGTTTCTTTAACGTCCATCTATTTCTGCGACTATGGCCAATCATTTACGCCAGGGAGTAGTGTCACCTCACTAACCTGGAAATGTCGCCGAAACTCATCGTTTCTGTGAGGAAAATTGAGATCTTTGGTTAAATTTATTAGTTGTTTGTTCCATCACTTTTACATTAGTTGTGACATTTGTCAAAAAAAAAAAATGGTAGCCACATACTATAACATAGATTTAGCCTATTTAATATACGAGGGGACATTGAAAAGTACTTAGCTTACAACAGAAAACGCAATAATATTTTTAAACAAAATTCGATTTTTCTTACATCCCTTCTAAGACTCGCACATTAAGCAGAACGTTTATAAAGCAATTCTAAACCTTTTAAAAATATTTTAGACTATTCCATAAACGGCACATACGTATGACTTCGTTACTTGCAGAAAATCATATACTTTTCAAGTCTTTTTTGAGCTTTGGGAATAAATGGTGGTCTAATGATGCTAAATCTGGAGATTGGGCCAGGTAGTGAACCAATTCTATTACATATTTGCTGTGTAATCAATGATTTGTGAGCAGTAGCGTTGTAAAAATATCACACTTTTCGTTAGGTTTCCACGGAGTTTTCCCACAATTTGTTCACGTAATTTAGTTACCAACTCACTATAGTATGATCCCGTGACTGTTCTGACTATAGAATTATCCCATCTTTATCCCAGAAAATTTAACTTTTGAACATGGAATTTTTTGGGTCGTGGGAAAAGAGGAATGCTTTTACTCTTTCGATTGCTCTTTGATCACTGGATCATGTTGCGGCGTACAACAGTCCTAGTTGCACCGATGTGGACGCCCACCTGGGGCCTTATTGCCGCTTACGTATCCATCTACGACGAGAGCGCTGCCAGAATCGGCCTTAGGTTCGCTTTCTCCCATGTGCCGAATGGCGGTGGTCTTAGAGCCCAACATTCGCCTCGTATATGTTCCACCGTGCCGCAGTTCCAACAACGCAAGGCATTTGCACGGTGAGCTCTTATTGGGTCTTCATAGGACGTATGCTTCATCTGTTCGACTCTTTTGTCTTTTTTTTAGTAGGTGCACGACCCCGGATGAATCTGTCTTATTTTTTTCACACTTGGATATTGCGAACCCTCACATGCCTTTCTGACGCTTGCTTTGCCGCTTCAAACTCCAAAGAATGGGTCAAAGCATCGTTCAAGTTTCAGTGTCTCGCCATCCTCAGGACCTGTTGGGTTTCGGTATTCCGATGCAGTCAATGAGCGTTTGCAGCGACAGCTGCTTGATCTTCAATTTTCTATACAAATGGGCAAGCTCAAGTTGTCATGAATTCGTATAAATTAATTCAATTTTCTCCTGTCTGGTGACGCTGTGAAACAGCGAAACCGGTTACATTTGTGAAGCCAGAGAAATAGTCTTTACGTGTGTTTCTAGTTGGAATTGCATGTTTCTATTTATCGTTAACTAAAGGTGACTTTTGCAAGATATACATGGAAAGTAGTGTAACTAAAAACCAAAAAGAGGAAATCATCAATTTCTGGTATCCGCCCATTTAACCATAAGATAACTGGTTGTAATTGTGTAAAAGGAATATCGAACAAATGGTCAGTTATTCATAACTCACACCTCCCATCATTTATTTGTTCATTTCCTTATGCGCTTGCTTATTGACCACCTGACTGCTCAAATAGAGACGACAACCTGTTGTACCGAGTTGACCTTGCTCTCTTGGGCCTCGAGCGACTAACGTTGCATAATGCGCCCCTTTTAAGTCCCCCTTCTTCAATCCCAGCCCATGCATAAAACGGATTTAATTATTTCCGGCTAATATTTAATATTTACCTCCATCTCTTTCCAATCATCATTAATATATATACGAGGTTTATCTTGAAAGTACACAGTGATAAGCCACTTAGGTACATTCTACTTATATTAGCTGGCATTGAAAATTAATTTTCACCGTGTAAATCTTATGGGTATTTCAATTTTCAAATTTCGAAAAAATGCTTTTTAACTTTATGTAGGTATACAGGGTGTACCAAGTATCATTCTATGTATGCCTATCTTTTATATTTGAAGAGCAGCAAGGTCCGCTAAATTAGAGAAAAGTTTCGTATTACAAGTTTACTAAAATGTCATTCAAAAATTGGGAAAAAATCAGCGGTTCTCAAGATATTTGAAGAAAACCTGATAACCTGTCAAAACCAAGAATCTTATAACTTCGCTATGCTCATTCCAAATATGTAATAAAATATAGGGTGTTCCATTAAAATTAAGAAAGTGGTTGGCAACTTCCGGTACAACCGGAACGGATACAGTCACCAAAATATTTTAGTTATAATGAGTGGATGGTGATACATCCAGTTGCAAATTTTCAGATTCTAAATCCCAGTACTAGTTTGGAAACTTCTAATGCACGCCTTACGACAGCCTATATATATATATATATATATATATATATATATATATATATATATATATATATATATATATATATCCAACCGATAACTCAAAAAATACTTCACTGATTAGGATCAAATTTGGGAATTACCCTCATTTTGTTAATGGCTTGGATGAGTTCGTTCATCAGATCTTAACGCCCAATTTTTCGTAACAAAAAATTTAAAAATATTTTTTAAAACGTAATACCTTTCAAATTGTTTAAGTGATTGAAACGATTGAAACAAGTTAGGAGAACATCGATAGACGTGGTGGTGTACCCATTTTCAAGTCATTTGATCAAAGAAAAATCAAGTTATTCCTAATTAATATTAAAATAATCCACGACACTTCAAATTCTGTAGTGCAATATCTACAATGTTGGACAAAGACAGATGACACTACTGGTACTGCTATACTATTTAAATAAATCGTAGATAAGAATCTAAAGAATGGAAGTTACAAGATGTTAAAATATAGTTGTTTCTTACCGGGGTTCTTTTCTTCTTATTCTTCTTCAGAAATTTTATGTAGTTAAACTTTTCAAGTATAAATATCTCAAATTTTTAGAACTTCTGATAATAAAGAAAATATTTTATAAAATTTGATTTTATCAGTTAGTTAAGAAATACCGTAATCCATGGCAGTATTTAATACTCGCAAATTTCGAATTACCCATTTCTCATGATTTTTAACTTATCTCTCCAATCCTAATTTATTCTATCTGACAACGTTGTTATTCGTCTTCTTCATTTTCTTCTTATTTGTTTATGGCGTCTGTTTCTACTAACCTAAACTTCCAATTTGATATTGACAACTGACAAATGACAGCTGAGCTCCAGCACGAACACTAACGGAGTATAACAATGTTCGTGCGTTTGTGTCAGCTGTCATTTGTCAATTGTCAATATCAAATTGGAAATTTAGGTTAGCAGAAACAGACGCCATAAAGAAAACAGAAGAAGAGGAATAAATTGGAAATTTAACCTCAAATTTAGGTGACATGACACAATTACTAGAGAGGTATGATAATGCGGCTACCTATTTTTGCACTGTCACGCGCATGCTACATGGGATGAGTACTATGGTAATATATTATTTGCAAATAAATTATACATCGTATAATACATAAAAGCAAGGCTTGTGCATGCCAATAATACAATTTTGAATACATATGTCAAGATAAAGATAGTATAGTCGCAACATAATAATATTATGCTAATGCTGCGGTACAGTGAGTTTGACGTTTTATCACATCGCAAAACCTCTTAAACAAATTACTAAAATGTTTTTATTAGATTTTGCGTGTGTGTGTGTGTTCTTCTCTACTTTCCAATTGTTGCCATATACCTGCTTATATACCTATATACTTAAAAAAAAGTGTACCTATTTAATTGACCGCTGTATTCTATATTATCTGAAAAAGACATAGGCAACGAAGTGGATTGTAATTTCAGTTGACTGAACGAAGGATTTTTAGATATTTTTTTTTCAGAAACATGCTTAGAACCCCTCTTGCATGCACAAGTCACAAGACAAATTTGTGGCAAACAGCCCCCAAGAAATTTAGAGAACCAAGAATGAGTAGGAGTGTTGGGCGGGGAGAAAATATGAGCAAAAATGCTAGAAAAACACCTGGTCGGACTTTAAAAAGATGCGTGTTTCACATTTTGTAGCAATACCTCCTTTAAACCCTGTCTACCCCGCACAACACCCATATTTGACATTGGTCCTGTAACTTTCTTGGGAGTCGCTCCCAAGAAATTTTTCTTGTGCTTTATGCTTTGAAGATGGTTGTATGCATGCACAAGGGGAAGGACAACGCCCCGTGTCCTTGGGTGATGGGGATGTCTTTCACATTTTGTAGCAATACCTCCTTTAAACCCTGTCTACCCCGCACAACACCCATATTTGCCATAGGTCCCGTAACTTTCTTGGGCGTTGCTCCCAAGAAATTTTTCTTGTGCTTTATGGTTTGAAGGTGGTTGTATGCATGCACATGGGGTAGGACAACCCCCGTGTTCTTGAGTGATGGAGATGTCTTTCACATTTTGTAGCGATACCTCCTTTAAACCCTGTCTACCCCGCGCAACACCCATATTTGCCATTGGTCCCGTAAGAAATGTTTCTTGTGCTTTATGCTTTGAAGGTGGTTGTATGCAAGCACAAGCGGAAGGATAACCCCCCGTGTCTTTGGGTGGTGGAGCAGAAACCCTCTTCGTCCTGGGGGTTCTTCTTCCCCTTCTGCATGCATATAATCACCCTCAATGCATGAACCACAGGAATTTTTTTTTATGTTCAGCCTTCTAGTGAATTTTGTGTTGAGTATATTTCCTGTTTGTCAATTTCCTTGTTTGAGTTTTGTAACCAAATTACTGTATAAATATTTATGCTGGAGATCATGTTTTGTTTGCCTTTCTTTACCTTATTTTTTACTGTGCCTAATTAAATAAAGTAATTTTTTATAACTTTTCATATAAGTCTAAATCGCTAATATATTATATCAAAATTCACTACCATAACGCACTTGCTGCGCCCCGAACTTTTCTTATGTACAAGTACAAGTTGGTAATTCTCGTGCTAAAATGAGTTCTCTTTCCTCCTCTATGGCTCAGTTTCACAAAGCCCGATTAAATATTTAACGGCCGGTTAGTTAATCGAGGCTTAATACAAACAATCAGAGCCTCAAAATATTTGGTTGTTATGGCAAAAACCCGATTCATAGTATGTGATTGGTCGTCTTAGGCCTTGATTAACTACCCGTCCGTTAAATATTTAATCGAGCTTTCTAAAACTGGGCAAATGGCTTGCAGATGTAAGTGATAATTTCAACAATTTCTAATGGCATTTTTCTGCTGATGGGAAAATGTTTTAAAAGATTAGCCGAACATCAACTGGACGTCCAGTGGACATCTAATGGATGTCTTCTGTACATCCGGGGAATATCCACTGGACATCCGATGTAGTCTGGTGGTTATATATACTTAAATAAAGTGTATACACCCAAAAATTCGAATGAATCCTTGATTAGATCCTAATGCACAAAGAAATGCTCGTATATTTAAATTCTTTCAGGTTTATTGACATTTTTCTGCTCTAACAATATTTATCGGATGTCCATATGATATCCATCGTGGTCATGGACGGAGAATGGACATTATATAAAATCAAAAGAGATCCAGTGGATATGCTGTGATGTGCAGGAAGGACCTGAGAATATAAATTTTTACGACATGGACATAAAAAAAGTCTGGACGCAGCAAGCGCAAATTTTCATTAAAATACTTGAAATCGGGAATATTAAAAGCTTATGATATTTTTTCCTTTTAACTTAGAAATCTTAATTTTGGTGCATAGTATACGTTTTACAATAAAAATCTGTGTTCCAGTAGAGGATCGTGCCTTAATGCATTGAGGGTGCGCAAGAAAAAAAAGTTCGGGACGCAGAAAGTGCGTTATGGTAGTAAACTTTTATTAAATGTTTCAAATTTGAATAACTCAAGTTTTTACAAACCTAGAAAGTTTAATTTTGGTGTATAGTAGGAAATTACCCAGGGCAACATACTCACAAAATTTCATCAAAATAACTTTGTAAATAAAATTGAAAATTTAAATAACTCAATTTTTTTTAAATGTAGAAAGTTAAATTTTAGGGTGTAGTAAGGTCTTTTACAAGGCAACGTATACACCAAATTTCATTAAAATACCTTTGTAATTTTCGGAGAAAAAGTTTTTTTTTCAAACAAAACTCAAAATTTTCCCGGAAAACGTTATCCGATTTTCCTGACTAACGAAGTCATCCAAGCCATTAATAAAAGAAAGGCACTTTCCGAGTTTCATCGAAATCAGTTGCTTATTTTTTGAGTTATCGGTATATATATATATATATATATATATATATATATATATATATATATATATATATATATATATATGTATATATATATATATATATATATATATATATATATATATATATATATATATATATATATATATATATATAAATTGAATCTGACCCCGGGTATGGGTTCTAGGGGTCCTAGTTCGCGCTCATTTGAAAAAATTTTTGCAAAGTCTCTCCATCGATACCTCTTTATTAGTGAATTTTTTAAAATAAAAATTCACTAAAAATTAAGGGCTCGCCTATTTTTTCCCCGAAAATGTATTATATAGAAACCTACTTACTAAACTTAATAATTATTAACTACTTACCAAGTTTTTCTCTAGTTAGTTATACGTTATAGTAGTTAAAAAGTCTCTTAAAAAGTTAACCGTAAAATTTAAAATATCCACTGAATTAATCACAGTATCACAATTATTTTGTCTACTTATTAAGCAACCCGAAGTAGTAACCATCATAATAATAATTGTCTTGTTAGAACATGTAAACAACAACGAAATGATCTAATTAAAAATCAATCCGACGCGAAGACGAAAATTACTAGGTAGTAGGAACACACACTGCCAAAAGTCCACTACAAACTGGAAGTGTGTAATTTTATAACGCACAACAGATTGCTTATTCGGTCGTTTTCGACGAAGATCATCAAGATTAGGCGATCATTTCGCACTGAAGTATCGCATTTCCTGAGAGCGCCGAAAAATACACACCGCCGCCCATCTGCTTTGGATATGGGTGTGTATAACGTCTGCAACGATTAACACTATACTTATTGAAACTTATTCTGATTCTGTATTCTGTATTAATGGCTGCCGACTGTCTGCAATCCTCGATATACTAATTTTGTTTGTTGAATACAGGAGATAAAAAAGTAAATAAAAATTGATTAAAATATAGCATAGCAAAAATATTATTTTTTCCACGGCAGGCGGCAGTGCGCGCGCACGGGCACACTTATTGAGGAGCTGCCCCTGCTGTGTCCTAAATTTGGTTGCCGTACCTCTGTTATTTTCGAGGATTTCGAAATTTTCCGAAAGAAAACCCAACATTTTCTATGAAAAATTCATTCTTGTTTTCCCGGATAACAAAGTTATCAAGTCACTGATGAGAGAAAGCCACATACCAAATTTCATTAAAATCGGCTGATTATTTTTTGAGTTACTGGTGTAATGATGAAATTAAATAACACTTTTTGATCACCCCTTGTATACGTCTTCTATCTGTAATAAAAAATAAAAGCTGTTACCATTAAAATGACCTGCTCTGATTGCATTATAAATTAGTATTTATATCTACATGGGAATTTTTGGAAAAGCTGGAGGGTTGTAATTTGTTTCCGCTTAAAATTAGATTAACATATTCACTGTGTACGTGTGTTCCACTCGAGGTCACAGAATCATTAATTTTAAGGGTGCGTTAATTATTTAAGTTGGAAATCGTATAACAATTAATGTTTACACTGATATGATTCTCGAGTTTATGATTTCTTAGATTTTTATATTTTAAATATTTTAACTATTGAAAACATGGGTTTCTAATTGATTAAAAATTCTAAGAATTTCTATGCTTATCTATTAAACATGTATGTAATTAAGCGGTTTACTTTTCAGTTAGTGTAATAGTTGATGTTATTCAAACGTCATTTAAATTACTTTTAAGTATGTATATACAGGATTGTCCGATAAGCGCGCGTCGGTCCATAGTTACTAAACCGTTGCACTTGATAAAAAATTTCTCAATGAAACTTATAACGTGTGATCTTTGCTACAACCCAAAATTATTTTTAAGTATACAGGGTGTACAAAAAAAGAGTAATACGAAAAATTATGTTTTTCTTAAATGAAATACTATAGTTTTTTATGTGGTAGAAGAAGCTTCTGTAAGTTATATATTCAACTAAAAAATTGTAAGATTGTCAAATGCAGTGTTACCGAGTTATTAAATTTTCTTAAAAAACTTAGTCAAAAACATACTTTCTTCAGACTGATATATATCTGCCACTGTTCGTTAGTTACCCTGAAAAAATTACGTGCAATCTAATATGGGCCTAGTTCATCCTGAACTGTCTTTATATTTGGATTCGTTCATACATGGTGTTCAAAATTTCTCTTCAAACATCCCTACATTCACCTTCGTTTTAATTGAATTTCTTAAATACAACACCCTGTATATTATTTTTCCGTTAGAAAGCTTAAAGTGTGCTCATTCAGAAAATATTATGTTTGCCGTATCTATCTCAACCTACTTCTGAGATATTAAGCTTGTTCCAAAAATTTACACAGAAAATGAGAAAAATCACAGACGGCACGGCACAAGGAATCGAAGCAATTGCTCGTTGACATGACAATGTAACTAATTATTTGTACACTCTTGTGACATCTGGTGGCATCTTGTGCAAATTATCTTTTTTAATAAGGGGTGTTTTCTATAACAAAAATGAAGTATACAATTCAGCAGTCAATTGAAATGATTTATATGTAAGTAATTATTACCTGTAACTAATTATTTATATAATCTTGTGACATTTGCCGACATCTTGTGCATATTCTCTTTTTTCATAAGGAGTATTTTGTAATAAAAAAGAAGTACACTTTAAAGAATTAAATGCAGTGATCTATGTCCTTGGAGAATGCTTAAAGAATTGTCTTTTGGCATCCAGAGTGTACGCTGAGAGATTTCCTGAACGAAGGCATCCAGATGCAATATCATTTCAAAGACTAAAGAATAGATTTGACCGGACGGGGACAGCTCAGTACAAGAAGCATGAACGAATGAAGCCAGTGCTAAACGAAGAGAATGAATTTAATGTCGTCGCATCGGTTGTTGAAGAACCACATAGAAGTACAGCAGAGATAAGTGATATGTTAATCTTAGGTCAAACTTCTGTGAACAGAATGTTAAGTAAGAATAGGTTCCATCCATATCGAGTGCAATTTACTCAACTTAATAGGCAAGATTTCTAAAATAGGATACATTTCTGTAATTGGGGTCTTGCTCGAATTGGAGAAGAGGAACGATTTTGGAATAATGTATTGTGCACCGATGAGGCGACATTCCAAAACAGTGGTCTTGTAAACAGGCATACTGTACACTTCTACGCTGATGCCAATCCACATTTTGTGAGAACTGTTGACCAGCAACATAGGTGGAGTGTAAATGTATAAGGAGGAATAATTGGAGACCACATAATAGGGCCGCATTTTTTTGATGGACATCTCAATGGAAACATTTTACAAATTTTTTTAGACGAAGATCTTGATAATCTGCTGGAAAATATACCGTTACATCTGTTAAGAAGGATGTGGTTCCAGTTAGACGGGGCGCCTGCACATTTCAGCATTGGAGTCCGAAATACGCTGGATGCAAAATTTCCAGGCTGTTGGATCGGAAGAGGAGGACCTATTCAGTAGCCTCCAAGGTCACCAGATCTAACGAAACTGGATTTTTTTCTAATGGGGATACATTAAAGATCTGGTCTATAAAACACCCCCCACAACGGCAGCAAACATGCGGGAAAGAATAAGAGAAGCATTTGATTCAGTTACTCCCTTTATGTTACGAAATGTAAATAAATCTTTAACAGGCAGGTTCAATATGTCTCTACAACAAAATGGTAGAGTGTTTGAACATTTGATGAAGTAGTTATTGTGTTTTTGTTAATTACCTAAATTATGTTACGTTTAGTGATCTTTTATTGTAAATGTTTTTATCATTATTTCAATAAATATCATATAAATTTGCGATACAAAAAGAAATAACATTATTATGTCAACGACTAGCAACTGCTTCGATTCCTCGTGCCGTGCCGCCTGTGATTTTTTTTATGTTCTGTGTAAATTTTTGGAAAAAGCTTAATATCTCAAAAGTAGGTTGAGATAGATACGGCAAACTGGTATTTTCTAAATGAGCACACTAAGCTTTTTAACGGCAAAATAATATACGGGGTGTTGCATTTAAGAAATTCAATTAAAATGAAGGTGAATGTAGGGATGTTTGAAGAGAAAAATTGAACACGCTGTATAAACGAATCCAAATGTAAAGACAGTTCAGGATAAACTAGGCCAATATTAGATTGCACGTAAAATTTTCAGGGCCACTAACGAACAGTGGCACAGATATAACAGTTTGAAGAAAGTATATTTTTGACTCAATTTTTAAAGAAAAATTAATAAATCGGCATCACTGCATTTGACAATCTTACAAATTTTTACTTGTATATAGAACCTATAGGGGCTTCATTTATCACATAAAAAACTATAGTATCCCATTTAAGAAAAACATATTTTTTAGTATTACTCTTTTTTGTACACCCTGTATACTAAAAATAATTTTGGGTTATAGAAAAGATCACACGTTATAAGTTTCACTGAGAATTCTTTTTTCAAGTACAACGGTTTAGTAACTATGGACCGACGCGCGCTTATTGGACAAGCCTGTATACAGGATGTCTCTAAAAAGTCTGTACAAAATGCTATAACAGATTCCTAAGACTTAAATATGGGGATCTAGTTGATTTACTTTAGTCCAAAAGTTGATAGTTTTAGAAATACAGGGTGTCGAAGTTGTTTGTTGAACTTCTTTTTAAATATCTTAGTAAAAAACATAATTTGCATGAAATTTGGTACTTAGAGGTTTTTCAGGATGAACAGTTCATGTTTGATCATAGTTTTGATGTAACTTGTAGAGGGCGCTGCCAGCAGCCCCTTGTGTCCATTTAAAGCTCAATAACTTTTTTCTGTCTCGGTATATCAAGTTTTTTATCAAAAATTTTTATTACCTGATATGTTATCTTCCAAAAAGGTATGCCTTGTAGATTTTGATTTAAGGAGCCGTTTCTGTGATAATCGAATTTAAGTGTTTCATTGCGTTCTAAAATTCATCACAGGAACGACAACATATCCAGGCTGGTCCAAGAAGTATGAAGCCTGTTTAAGGACCAACCGACCAACAACACTAAAATTTACATTGGAGCATGTTTAAGGACCAATCGACCAACAACACTACTGGCAAAGAACAAGAGGAGTAGGATACAAAGTCAATAATAAACCAAAACAGCAAATTTTTATTAAATTATAAATTGTTGTATAACACTCTAAGTAAATGTTGAAAGTGACCCCCGTTTTCGTTTACACAAAGATAAATTCTACGGAGAAAATTGAACCGCACCCTATCCATCTTCTCTGCATCTAACTGTCAAATCTTTACTGAAGTTTGCACTCGCACCCACAATTCTTCTTTGGTGTTTATTGGTCTAGAATATACCAACTCTTTAAGTATTCCTAATTAAAAGCAATCAATGGGCGTTAAATCCGGTGAGCAAGGTAGCCAACTTACAGGAACATTGTCTCCTCTGCCGATCCATCCATTCCAAAATCTGTCATTTAAATGATTTCTGACGTTCAGCGTGAAATGCAGTGGTGCACCGTCGTGCGTGAACTACATATTTTGCCTAACAGCTATTGGAAGTTCATCAAATAAATTTGGCAAATTAAATAAATACTCTAAGTAGTTTAAACCATTTAAGCGAGGTGGTAAGATGACAGGACCTATGATAAATATGTCAATACTTCCTCCCCACGCGTTAATTTTGTATTTACATTGATAATGCAAAACCTTTATTGTATGCGGGTTTTCGTCAGCATAAAGGTGTTCATTATGTAAATTTGTCATACCCCTTCTTGAAAAACAGCACTCATCTGTGAATAAAATATTTCTATGAAAATTTGGATCATTGTCACTCTTTTCATTAATAAAACAACAAAAGCGGAGTCCTAATTCGAGGTCGGTAGGTAAAAGCTCTTGCACTATTTGGAGGTGATGTAACTGCTCTTCTAGTTGGTTCTAAAATTTCTTCCTCGACATTTGCTGTTCTAACAGCTCGATTCTGTCCATAATCAAACTTAGCGGGAAGAAACATACCGGTTTGACGCCTTTCAACAGCGGAAAATGTTTGATGGTTTGGAACGTGTCTATTTGAAAATCTTTCTTGATATTCTCTGACCGATTCCCTACCATTTCCTTGGCAATAACCATAAACTAATATCATATTGGTCATTTCTGCGTTGGTGTAGGGTACGGCCATAGCGAGAAATTGACGAAAGAAGTGATAACTATTAAAACGACAGTGACAACTTGTCAGACTTAATTGTTTGACAGTACTTTTTGTAACTAATGACAATACTTAATAATGTGTAGTCGTTCCTATGATGAATTTTAGAACGCAATGAAACACATAAATTCGATTATCACAGAAACGGCTCCTCAAATCAAAATCTACAAGGTATACCTTTTTGGAAGATAATATATCAGGTAATAAAAATTTCTGATAAGAAATTTGATATACCGAGGCAAAAAAAGGTTATTGGGCGTTAAATGTAGACAAAGGGCTGCTGGTGGCGCCTTCTGCAAGGTACATCAAAACTATGATTAAACGTGGATTGCCCAGCCTGAAAAATTCTAAGTGCCAAATTTCATGCAAATCCTGTTATTACTAAGATTTAAAAAGGAGTTTCAACAAATAATCACTTCGACACCCTGTATTTCGAAAACTATCAACTTTTGGACCAAGGTAAATTGGGCCAGATCCTCATATTTTAGTCTAAGGAATCTGTCATAGCATTTTAATTAATTCATACAACACGTATAAACCATACATCAACGGTATGCTGTCGCATAATATAGCAGAAATTTTAACAAAATCAAACCAAGTCTCTATAAAAATGATTATAAAATAGTTTCTTTTATCTTTTAACTTAGACATAAGACAGAAACAGTCGTGGGATGTGTTTCAATGGTATTTCTACTAATTCTGTAATTAATTAATTATGTATACTTTGAATATAATATCACAGGTATGAAGCCAATCTAAAGTATCACGCAAATAAAACGTTAGTTGACGTGTGCCTAGATGGCGCAGTGGGAACAGCGCTTGCCTCCCAAGCAGAAGGTTATGCGATCGAATCCAGCTCGATGAATGTATGTTTTTTTTGACATTTGGAGAAACAATAATGCACAGATTTCATACGTTTTGAACAAGATCTCATTTCTGTTGAAAACGCCTAAATAAGTTTGTCACCTTTGAGTCTGAAATTATAATTTTGTTATTGTTGATATTGAAAAAACCGGTTTGACTAGGTTGACTAAAATGATATCATACTGGCGATTAGTAAGGAAAAATAACTGCAACATTTATAATTTGGCAGATACTTTACTTCTCTAAATATGAATGAAGTTTCCTTCTGGAAATCTTCTGTATAACTTTAATTAAATTTGTAATACAAGTTTCTTTTAAAGAGATTTGCACTATCTACAGATATAGCAAAATTTAGTTCTTTAGCTTTATAGAAAATTGAGTTTTGGGCATTTTTCTCAAAAGGAGTTAGAACGCAAGATTTTTTTTTGCTAATGGAGAGATATCGATGGTAACTTGGTAACACTTTCGAAAGAGTTCTTCAAAAGTGCGCGTACTAGAACCTCTAAAATCGATCTTGAAGGTCTGTGTAAGTTTAAAGTATTAAATTTAATAATATGCCGTATAATTAGTGTACAATTCTTATGAAAATTCGCTACTATAACGCACTTGCTGAGTCTCGAAATTTTTTAATTAGAAAATGTTAATTAAAATCTCGTTCTCAATTCCGGCAAAGTTTCAAATCGACTGCAATGTCAATTGTCATATTAGTTTGAGACTTTCCATCACCTGAAAAGTGATTAGTAAAAGAAATTATGGGAGAATTCTTTCAAATTGCGTGGATAAATGTAAGCAGCTGTGAATATTTAACAGAAAGTGTACGAGAACAGTGTTTAACATTTTGTTGTGATAGTTTTTGAGCTTAAAATCGTTTATCAGCGCTTCATATTTAGATAAGTTCATTTGATTGATAAGGCACCAGTTTCACCTCACTATCCTGGAAATTTTACCGAACCCCTGCCTTTCTTGAAGAAGGGTAGGGATCTTTAACGTGCCCAGCTAAGTAATTTTTGTAAAGAAAATGGCAATTTTCGTTGAAGAAATTATTTGCAAATTTTGATGCAAACATTTATTTTATAATTTTTGTCAAAAAGCTTTTTGTAGATAATTATTTTTTAGCAGGTCTGTAAATAATTTGAAGAGGTTCGTGCGCAGGAAAATCGGACCAGTTGCTGCGTTGAGACATTTAAAAATTCCACAGAAAAAATCACTATTATTAATTATATTAGTAATATGGAACCAATAATTTCGTAAAATTATTGGTTGCACCAACTTTTTAGTGAATTTTTATTTTAAAAAATTCACTAATAGAGAGGTATCAATGGTGAGACTTTGCAAATTTCTTTTAAATGAGCGCGACCTAGGACCCCTATCCGGGGTCAGTTTAAATTTTTATATGTTATATATATATATATATATATATATATATATATATATATATATATATATATATATATATATATATATATATATATATATATATATATATGTGTGTGTGTGTGTGTGTGTATCCGTCTGATAACTCAAAAAAGAGCTAACCGATTTCGATAAAACTCGGCAAGTGCCTTTCTTTTATTAATGGCGCCGACGAATTCGTTATCCAAGAAAATCAGACGGGGTTTTCCGGGAAAATTTGAGTTTTCTTTCAAAAAAAAATTTTTTCTCAAAAAATTACAAAGCTGTTCTAATGAAATTTAACGGATATATTGCCTCAGGAGAGGCCTTACTATGTACCAAAATTCAACTTTCTAAGTTTATAGAAAATTGAGTTATTTGAATTTTGAAATTTCTTTTTAAAAAAAATTTTTTCTCCGAAAATTACAAAGTTATTTTGATGAAATTTGGTGTATATCTTGCCTTGGGAAATACCTCACTACATACCAAAATTAAACTTTCTAAATTTATAGAAAATTGAATTATTGAAATTTGAAACATTTAATATAATTTCACTACCATAATGCACTTGCTGCGTCCCGTTAGTTTTTCCATATTTATCTCAGACTTCTTCAATGATGCTCGCTGACAGCCAGTACATATCTGTAAGAAATTTTAGTCATTAATAACTATACCTATCATTTAAAAGACATCTAGACACTACTTTAATATTTTATTCAAATGCTTTTCCTGTATTAGGTATTTCATTGTTATGTTGATTGCTATGACACAGCCAAGGCAAAGTACAGGTATATTACATGTTACTACGTGTAATAATGAACATTGATAATGGTATTCCTAGCATTTCATTCAAACTTCCCCCTATACCCAGAACAAAGCAAATAAACCCGCTTGGTCATACGTAAGCATGCATGATAAAATATGTACAGAGTGGCCAATTAAGCGAGGTAAGCGGCTATATCTCGGAAACCGTTTACCATAGAGCTTTGTGGAAAAAATATCTTTAGTAAATGTGGCCAAGAGAAATCGTTGGAAATTATTTTCAAGTTCGTCACATGCCCGCTAGGGGGCGTAACACCAAGAGGAAATGGAAAAAATAGGATATCTCAGTAATATGTCCAAATAGACTGTATTGAAAATACCTGCAAATAAATTTCGTGTGTATCACCAACAATTTATGTTTTAACTATTTTTCTCTAACTCTTCAGATAAAGTGGTGGGGGTAAGACAGACATTAATTAGGAAAAAATGCAATATCTCGGGATCGCCTCATTGGAAAATATTGAACTTAGTGTCATTTAAAAGAGTATTTCTTGCTATATCAAATACATTGCAAGCCATGTCTTTGTTATTGTTACTGTAATCACTAGATGGCGCTTTTTAAAAATTTAACACATTTTATGATTTTTCTCAAGAAACCTAAATACAATGATATAAATATTACTGCATAGATAGAAAGAGGACTAAAGGCCAAAGCAAGTGGTGAAAATCCCAAGTCTCTATCTTTTGTTTAACCGGAGATATTAATGAAAAACTGAGAAAACTGGAATTTAAACAAAACACTTTCAGCATTGACTAATTTAAAGATTGAAAACAGAATTTTTTAATTTGCAAATATAGTTTTATAGTTTTTTGTTAAAAATAAGACTTATTTACGCATTCCTAACGCAATTATAACTTATTCGTTCGGTCCAATAATTATACTCTAAAACTGAAATAGGTAGGCTTTGGAAAAAAGACAAAACTTTAAAGAAACGTCAAATTAGTTACTATGAGTTCTTTCGTGTATAATTTAAATATAGAAATGTTGTTTACAAATGATGAAGCCGTTGATATGATTGGTGTTTACTTTGAGTGCTTTCAAAATGCGGCAGTTGCTGAAAGAGTGTATGCAATGCGGTATCCGAATCGCCACCATTACAACAGAAGAGTTTTTCCTCGCTTGGTGCAAAACTTACGTGAAACTGGAAGCTTAAGCGGACCGATGCTGCGGAGACGCCGTTTTGCCAGAACTGAAGAAAATATTATCAATGTTTTGGCATATATAGAATTTAATCCTCATGTTAGCACAAGAACATTGCATCTTGACTTGGGAATATCACGGACCACCATCCAAACTATTTTAAAAGAGTATAGGTAAGCTTATTGTATCGTGAAATTCAAAATAGTTATTGTTATTTATCTCACAGGGATCATAATGGCGGTTGTGAAAATGATCAGACGACAGTCGTAAAAATTATGATATGGTAACACGACATGTTACCATAATAATCGTTTATGATCCGAGTAAGATACAAAAGTTTATCTGTTGGCATTCATTAAAACTTAAGACCCTTAAAAGATTTGGATTTTATTTGCAATACGATGAAACTGACATTTGTTTACTTAATTTCATTGGTGTGAATGTAGCGTTTGTTTGTTTTTATTATTGAATTAGTTAGCCAAAGATTCGTGTTTGGTTTCTCGTTGTAGTAGCAATAGTGCTATAGTGAATCTCATTATCGCACTATGGGCTGTTCACCCAAGCTAGACAGTTACATCATCAACCACCAAAATCTTCACATATCAATAACAAGTGCGTTTTCTCAAATTTAGTTGATTTTTGGTATATGAGTACTATTTTACTCTATTGACAACATTCAAATTACCGCAACTGTTCAACTTTCAACGTAGTAACAGTTTGTAAGACTAGATGCATTCTCGCAACAATTAGAACCGTAGTCTTACATACTTTGTCCCTATATTGGGGTAGAAATGGGCCAGGGCTAACAATTTTTTTTAAATTGTTAGTTAGTTGTATACCGTCTCTATTTTTAATACTCTGTGTTATTTGGAGCGGGCGTGACAACATAGTACTTGGTTCCGAACTAGGTGGCGACACGTTCACCACTCACTTAGTGTTTTAAGACTGGCTATACGATAGCCGTGTTATTTTTGGTGCATTTTTGCTGCAATTAGTATGCCGTACTGAAGAGCTCTAATGAGAGCGAAACCGGTCTACGGTTCTAATTGTTGCGAGAATGCATCTAGTCTTACATACTTTGTCCCTATATTGGGGTAGAAATGGGCCAGGGCTAACAATTTTTTTAAATTGTTAGTTAGTTGGATACCGTCTCTATTTTTAATACTCTGTGTTATTTGGAGCGGGCGTGACAACATAGTACTTGGTTCCGAACTAGGTGGCGACACGTTCACCACTCACTTAGTGTAGTAACAGTTAAGCTTTATGAATTGTTGATGACGTAACTGTCTAGCTTAAGTGAACGCCCCTTGTGGTATAATGAACAGCTTTATGTTACTTAAATCCGATAACATAATGCGTCTATTATGTCAGCAGATAAACATATTTTTATTACAATGTCCTCTTGAATATATAATGATACTTATTTTGATTTTTAGACTACACCCTTATCATATTGTTTTGAATCAAGCGCTGAATGAGCAGGATTATGATCGGAGGCTGGATCATTGCCATTGGCTTTTAGACATGATCAATGAAAATCCAAATTTTTTAACGCAAGTTCTTTGGACGGACGAGGCTACTTTTCATAGCGACGGTAACGTGAATTTGCATAATATGCATTATTGGTCTACTGAGAACCCCCACTGGATGCGAGAAGTTCAACATCAAGGACGTTGGAGTCTTAATGTATGGTGTGGCGTAATAGGAGGTACAATTATTGGACCCTATTTCTTTGACGAGTCTCTTACTGGTAACCTCTTCTTGGAGTTTCTAAGAAATTATTTGCCAGTTTTATTGGAAGATGTGCCCCTTGAAACCAGGCAAAATGTGTTTCTGCAGCTCGATGGTTGTCCAGCACATTTTTCCATCCATGTGAGAGAACATCTCGATGAGACGTATCCAGGCCGATGGATAGGAAGAGGAAGCATATTTCCCTGGCCAGCGAGGTCACCTGACTTAACATGTTTAGACTTTTATTTGTGGGGACGAATAAAGGACATTGTCTTCCAAACAAAGCCTACGAGCAAGGAAGATATGAAGTATAGAGTCCGAAATGCAATTCGTAGTCTGTCAACAGCGGAATTGGAAGCTGCCGTTTTTTCTACCCGAAATAGGCTCGAGCAGTGTGTAGAACGTGACGGCAGAACCTTTGAGCATTTAAGTAGACACTAGAGTGCTTATAGTTTAGAATTACATACAGAGAGAATGAAATATTTTGTTTTAGGTTTCAGTATCAGTTTTTCATTAATATCTCCGGTTAAACAAAAGATAGAGACTTGGGATTTTCACCACTTGCTTTGATCTTTAGTCCTCTTTCTATCTATGTAGTAATATTTATATCAATGTATTTAGGTTTCTTGAGAAAAATCATAAAATGTGTTAAATTTAAAAAAAGCGCCATCTAGTGATTACAGTAACAATAACAAAGACATGACTTGCAATGCAGTTGATAGAGAAAGAAATACTCTTTTAAATGACACTTAGTTCAATATTTTCCCATGAGGCGATCCAGAGATATTGCCTTTTTTCCTAATCAATGGTTGCCTTACCCCCACCAATTTATCTGAAGAGTTAGAGAAAAATAGTCCCAACAGAAATTGTTCGTGATACACACGACATTTATTTGCAGGTATTTTCAATGCAGTCTACCTGGACATATTACTGAGATATCCTATTTTTTCCATTTCCTCTTGGTGTTGCGCCCCCTAGCAGGCATCTGACGAACTTGAAAATAATTTCCAACGATTTTTCTTGGCCACATTTACTAAAGATATTTTTTTCCAAAAGCTTTATGGTGAACGGTTTCCGAGATACAGCCTCTTACCTCGCTTAATTG
This sequence comes from Tillus elongatus, assembly GCA_964006375.1. Classification (NCBI taxonomy): domain Eukaryota; kingdom Metazoa; phylum Arthropoda; class Insecta; order Coleoptera; family Cleridae; genus Tillus; species Tillus elongatus. Next base: position 27,759,876 of record OZ023265.1, read on the forward strand.
GCCACCCTGTACATTGGCGATAAAAACGAATTTTTCCACATAAAAATATGCACAAGGCTTTACCCTTATCAGAAGTGATTATTGGTTATATTTCAGTTCCTGCCTTTTGAGTGAATTTTCGTAGAAAATGTTCACTATTGTGGAGATCCCGACTTTTGAATTTTGAAAAAATTTCTTCAAATCAGGCGAACTAGGACCCCTAGAACCCATATCCGGTGTCAGTTTCAATTTTTATATGTTAATATATACAGGTGTCCTACGACGAACGCCCGCGGTCGATTTCTCGAAAACTAGACTTTGGGAACTTTTGAAAATTTGGCAGCTTACTGAAGTCGACAGGGGCGACTCTCAAATTTTATGTCAAAAATGAGGTTTGCAGGTCTAAACACAACTGTCAATTTCTCCTATATGGAAGCCTTTATCATTTAATTGGATTTTATTTCCTTTTCGAAAGTGAACCACTTTAGCGGCCTGTTATGTTATTTTGAAAATTCATATTGAAAATCGATTTGAAAAGATTGTCGAAAGTTTTTTTTTCAAATAGAAAACCCCTCTCTTTATAATTTTATCTTATTCAGTATTGAAATAGAGGGGAACTCTGTGTAAGGTTGTCTATGGGGTTAAGGAGTCGCGGGCCAAAGGACTCCAGGGGGCAAGCTGAGGAAGTGGAAATAACAACATAAACTCCCGATGAAGCTTTCGCCAAGACCGTCATGCGCGGTAAAAAATCCGCATCCTGCACGAGGTGACCCTGCTAATAACTAAACATGACGGATCTAGACAAGGAGGTCGAACTAAACTCCCCCAATCTACGGTGTCACGTGACCCGTGCCTATGGATGGATGGCACCAGGGCGATGGTGTCGTGAACGAAACCTCTGGAGTACCAGGCAACCCTCCAGAGTAACCCGCCTTGCACCACACAGGGGGTTCTGATGGTGTGGACAGTATTTCCCCCATTCTCGTGGGAACAACATGAAGATAATAAACACATACAAAACCAAAACCAATGAGGCTCGAGGAGTGGCTCCGGCTACAGACTTGTGCCTTGAGTCTATCCCGGAAACGGAGACGAGCCAGGGGGCGGCAGCGGACTCTGGAGGTCCCATGACCGGCGTAGATACGGGGGATCAGGGGGTAGCTTCGGTCAGAGACCTGTCCCCGACACCCAAGCTGGAGGCTGGGTCCCACCGGAGGGCGGCGAGCTCCGCGGACTCCGGGGGCCCCTCCACCAGTGAGGACTCTACTGTTAGAGTAGAGGGACTGCCCCGGCAGTCCAAGCGTCTTTCCGGGGCGCAAAGAAAGAAGCTCCGGAGGGCGCAAAAAATGGCGGCCGGGACCTGGACGGTCGAGAAACCTGTAAAGGCGCAAGAGGGGAGTGCGGGTCAGAAGAGGACGCGCTCGAACTCTAGCACGCCCACTACGGACAGACGTTCCAAAAGGGCCAGGGTGCCTGTAAAGGCGCAAGAGGAGAGTGCGAGTCGGAAGACGCCGCGCTCTGGCTCTAGCACGCCTACTACAGACAGACCTCCCAAAGGAACCAAGGCCGGAACACCGGCGCAGACTGGCTCTTACAGGGAGGCTGCGGAGGGCCTCGGGATGGCGGTGATTGACAGACGCCATCCTGAGGTCACGCTAGACCAGGGGAAGGCGGACCTGATCCAGGCTGCGGTGGTAGCTGCAGTGGACTCTCTTCAGGAAGGGGAGAGCCCGCCTCAGTTCCACCGGACGCGCCTGACGGGGGGCATCCTCTGGACAACCTGTGCCGGCCCGCAGTCGCGGGACTGGCTGCGGAAAACGATCGGGGGCCTCGGTCAGATTTGGGAGGGGGCGGACTTGACAGCCGTCGAGCCCAAGGAACTCCCAAAGAGACGCAAGGTCCTCGTACGGATCCCTGACACCGTCCCGCAGGAGACGGTAATCAGCAGACTTAAGATCCAGAACCCTGAACTGGGGACGCAACACTGGTCGGTTCTAAGCAGGAAGGCAGAGGAGAAAGGACAGACGCTCGCCTTCTCGATCGACCCGACATCTTACAGAGCCCTTGAAGGAACCTCCTTCAAGGCATTCTGGGGCATGGGAAGGGTTAGCTTCCGCCCACTGGGGAAGCAACTAAGGGTTAATGGGACTTAGGTTCCTTCAGGTCAACCTCCAACACAGTAGGGCAGCCACGGCCGGACTACTAATGGCTCTGAGGAACACGGATGTGGCCCTCATCCAGGAACCGTACTCCTATAAAGGAGAGATCAAGGGACTCGGCGGAGCTACTGGAAAGCTCATCTACAGCAGATCCAGCGAGAACCCGAGGGCCTGCATTTTTGTCAGGGAAGGGATAGAGTTTCTCCCTCTAATGAATTTCTGTTCCAGGGACCTGGCAACGATCAAAATCCGATGTGGAGGAGCGGATGGGCTGAGAGACATTACTGTCGCGTCAGCCTATCTGCCAGGGGACAGCACGGACCCTCCTCCACCCAACGAATTGGAGCAGCTGATGGTGGGTAGCAGAGCAGGTGGATGGCAGACCATCATCGGCATGGATGCGAATGCGCACCATGAGTTGTGGGGTAGCTCGGACACAAACTCTAGGGGTGAGGCACTTTTACAATTCTTTATGAAATTTAATTTAGACATATTGAATAGAGGTAATAAACCGACCTTCGTCACAACACGGCGTGAGGAAGTTTTAGATCTAACAGTTTCCACCCAGTTTCTGGGTGACTTTGTTAAAAGCTGGGCTGTGTCTGGGGAAGTGAGTAGCTCAGACCACAGATACACCGGTTTGAAATCGCCAAAGTCGAAAGAGAAACGGTATGGTACCGGGACCACCGCAAGGCGGACTGGGAAGCCTACAGGGCAGACCTGGCTGTGGAACTGCGGGGGGTTAAGAGTACCATAAAAAATTCAATAGACCTCGAGATTGCAGCAGTCCTATTGCGAGACGCAATTACCTCGGCCTATAACGCCCCCCCTGAAAATGAGGGTGTCCACCAGTAACGTCCCGTGGTGGAACGAGGACCTCAGGCAAAGGAGGACGCAGGTTCGTAAGCTGTTTAACGCGGCCAAAAGGTCGGGAGCATGGGATGAATATAGACAGGCCCTATCGACCTATAACAAAAGACTGAGGGACGCCAAGAAGGAGTCGTGGAGGAGGCACTGCGAAGAAGTGGAAAACACGTCCGAGAGTGCTCGACTACACAAGATCCTGTCTAAGGGCCCTCAGACTAACATAGGCTCCCTTAGAACACCCACGGGAGGCTTTACAAGCTCGGGGGAGGAAACTATGGAAATTTTACTCCAGACGCACTTCCCCGGCTGTAACATAATAAACCAATCACCTCCGGACTGGGAACACTCAGAAATAGAGGCGCCTTATAGGCGGGCATCTAGAGTAGACTGGACAGTCGCTAAAGAGGTGGTTACCTGGAGCAAAATCAGATGGGCCATTAACAGCTTTAAGCCATACAAATCGCCGGGATTTGATGGAATAATGCCCATCATGCTCCAACAGGGGATAGATATACTGGCGCCGGTGCTTACCCTCATTATGAGGGCCAGCCTGGCTCTGGGGTACATTCCGAGGGCATGGAGACTGGCCAGGGTTGTATTTATTCCTAAACCTGGGCGTCCAACAGACCAGGCAAAGTCCCTGAGGCCAATAAGTCTCATGTCCTTCTTGCTGAAAACAATGGAAAAACTGCTCGACCGGCACATTAGGGGCGGTGTACTGGAAGCATATCCTCTACACTGCGGACAATATGCATACAGAGCAGGATTCTCAACAGAAACAGCACTGCACCAACTGGTGCTGAAACTGGAGAATACGCTGGAGAACAAGGAGGTGGCGCTGGGGGCCTTCCTAGACATAGAGGGGGCCTTTAGCAACACCTCGTTCGGATCGGTTCTGGCAGCTGCCCGGGAGCGTGGAATAGAGGAGACCTGCTGCAGGTGGATCGGTTACATGCTCAGGGACAGGGCGGTGTTCACCTCACTCGCGGGAGGGACTCTGCTGGCGGGGGTCGCGGCGGGGTGTCCGCAGGGAAGCGTTCTGTCTCCCTTGCTCTGGTGTCTAGTCGTGGACGGCCTGCTGGGGAGGCTATCGGGAGGGGGGTATGAGGTACAGGGCTATGCGGACGACATTGTCATCATAGTCCGAGGAAAGGTCACACAGGCAGTGTGGGAGCGTATGCAGACTGCACTGAAAGTGGTGGAAGGGTGGACGGTTGATCAAGGGCTCGGGGTGAGCCCTGAGAAAGCAACCGTCGTGCCGTTTACGAGGAGGAGGAAGTGTGAAAGCCACAGAACTCTCACTCTATACGGTAGGAGCGTTCCAATCGCCAGGGAGGTAAAATATCTTGGGGTCGTATTGGACTCTAAACTAACCTGGAATGGTCACATTGGAAAAATACTGCGTAAGGCAGTCATGACCTTAGCCGTCACTAGGCGGCTATATGGAAAAACGTGGGGACTAAGACCTAGTATGGCCCACTGGCTGTACACAAGGGTGGTCAGACCATCGTTAACATATGCGGCACTGGTCTGGTGGCCTAAGGTGACACAATCCAGTGCCAAACAAAAACTAGGCAAGATCCAAAGGATGGCTTGTCTAGGCATCACAGGGGCCATGTCTTCAACCCCAACAGCCGCCATGGAGGTGTTGCTGGATCTACCCCCCCCCCCCCCTACACTTAGTTATTATGGGAGAGGCCAGGCTAGGACTATACAGACTAGCCTGCAATGGTAGACTGTAGATCAACCCAGGCTTCAGGGGCCACTGCAAAATTCAGGAGATCGTGAAGGAGCCCATGCTTGAAATGAGGTCAGACTTCGCGAGCCCGCGAATGTGCAGGGAAAACAACTTTACAGTGGAAATCCCTGATCGCGAGGCATGGCGGGAGGAGACGCCGGGCATGCCACTGGACGCGCTCGTCTGGTTCACGGACGGATCTGGCGGGGAGCGTGGAACGGGGGCAGGTGTTTACTCGGAAGGACCGAGGGTAAGTCATAGTATTTCCCTCGGAGCCCATCCAACGGTGTTTCAGGCCGAGATGTACGCCATCCTGCACTGTGTGCGGGAGAACAAGAGGAGGGGCTACACCAACAAGCGGATCCTCATAGCCACAGACAGCCAGGCAGCCCTTAAGGCACTAAGTAGCCCACGGGTAAATTCCTGGCTGGTGAGTGAGTGCCGAGACGAGACGAGCGACCTGGCTGGGCAGAATGAGGTGACCCTCATCTGGGTGCCGGGTCACTCGGGGGTTTAAGGCAATGAAGAAGCTGACAGTCTCGCGAAGAGAGGGTCAGCAGAACCATTTATGGGACCAGAACCGGCTCTGGGCGTGTCAAAGAGCACTGCCAGGGGAGCCATTAAGTCCTGGGTCAGAAACCAACACAAGGTGTACTGGGCGGACTGTCCAGGGCTCAGACATGGGAAGTAATAATTGACGGACCCAGTTCAAAGAGAGCTGTGGAGCTGCTAAACCTTAGCAGAGGACAGCTCAGAAACACAACAGGTCTCTTGACGGGACACATGGCCGTCAAGAAACACCTGCATAAAATGGGGCGGTTCGAAGGGGACCTCGCATGCAGACTCTGCGGCGAGGGGGAGGAATCAGCCCAGCACATCTTGTGTGAGTGTATAGCTCTGGACCGGAAAAGACAACTGATCTACGGTCACTCTAGACCGGAGACAGAGCAATATAAAACTTCACCCTACCAATCGCTGTGCAGACTAGTTCAAGGCACAGTGATCTTGGAATGGGTGGAGTAAGACTAAGGGTATGCACAATCAACCAAGGGTTGCGGTGCTATCGGGGCGGCAAGGCCGCGGACGAGCCCTAAGGGAACAAAAAAAAAAGGTTGTCTATGCCAAAAATTTGTAGTTTTTGAAATATTTGCAATTTACCTTTTTTAAATTGTAAAAATATTATACGGCTTTAAGTTTTGTCGTTAATGAGCCATGACGGGGACGCATGTTAAAAGAAAAACTATCGAGCACTATAGAAACGTCACTATTTGTTGTCATTTGACAATTATTAATTTTAATCATGCCGGGGCGACTGAATTATACACACCAAGATTATGTAAATTTGTTTATTTTCAATGTTATACCAAGAACATGCCAGATATTTGCAGAACAGAAACCGATCAACTGCCGATCTCCTTTCCTTTGTCACCCATTCTTGGAACAAGTCTATGGAACTATACGGTGAATCCCAGATTGTCGCTCTAGACATATCCAAAGCATTCGACCAGGTCTGGCACGCAGCGCTGCTTAATAAACTACCGGCCTATGGCCTACCACCAAAACTCTGTACGTGGACAGCAAATTTCCTCTCCAAGAGGAGCATTTCTGTTGTCGTGGATGGCCATTCCTCTAAACTGTATCCAATTAATGCAGGAGTTCCTCAAGGTTCAGCTTTAGCCCCTACTTTGTTTCTTCTCCACAACAATGACCTCCTCTCTAGCACATCCAACCCAGTTCACAGTTACGCGGACGACAGCACCCCCACTCAAATATACACTATTCTAAGCCTGTCTCTTTAGCCCAATTAGATAAGGATCGCAGACTCATGGAGGGTTCTATCTCCGTGGATCTCCAAAAAATATTAGACTGGGGAAATAGAAATCTTGTAGAATTCAACCCTACCAAATCACAGGTTTGCTTTCTTTCTCATACGAGATACACCAGCCCTATACCCATCACAATTAACAACCAAGTTATTCAAAGTAATGAGTCCTTTTTACCTGTTGGCATTTCTGTGGATAGAAATCTGAATTGGCACCAACATGTCACATCAATTGCAGAAGCGGCTGCTAAGAAATTAGGTTTCCTCTTCCGGGCTCGCAAATAATTTTCACCAGCTAATCTCTATACCTTATATACTTCACAAATAAGACCAAACCTCGAATATTGCTCCTACATCTGGGGTACTGCTGCCGCTTCTACACTCGCTATCCTGGACTCCATTCAGAATCCATCCCTTGCTCACCGACGTGCCGTTGGTGACCTCTCTCTCGTTTATAGATATCTGCACGTGCACTGCTCAGAGGAGCTTTTTTCCATAGTTCCTCCACCTGCTGCCCCCAACAGATCTACCAGGGGAACAGAGCAAATGCACTCTTTTACTGTCCAGGTCACCAGACATAGAACATCTTGTAATGCCCGCTTTTTTGTCGCTAGGACTTCCAAGTTGTGGAATTCCTTGCCAGCACATGTTTTTCCTTCTCCACCGAACAGCCAAACCTTCAAGTCCATAATTAACAAGTTGCCTCTTTCCTCCTTGTCGACACCCACGGTACGATAGTATTTAGGCTGTAAGCCCTCGTGGTGTGTTGTTGAAATAAATAAAAAAATAAAAAATAAAAAAAACTGTCGCGAAAATGTGATCGGCGAATAATAGAAAATTACAAAAGTTTTGGCACCGTTAATGCAAGAATGCATCAAAGTAAACCCATTCTAAATTATGGATATGTGGAAATTGTATCGTTCATCGTTATTGAGTTATTTCAATTGTTTTGCAACTTTTCACGTTTTTGGCCCATATCACAAACTGTGATAGGGCGTTTGTACTAATAGATAGCGGAGCCTCATGGAAATGACACATTCAGAAAGCTTTTCGTTTGTATTACTGGTCGAAAAAATCGAGATGTCGTATACAGGGCGCTGTCAAATAGGGACTGAACTTGAAAAGTTTTCGCAGAAATGATTTTAGTGTTTCCGTAGACATAATTTTTTGTAACATTTTTTTGGGATGTTGGTAATTATTAATAAATGTTTAGTAAGTTATTGTTAAAAAAAATGTGTCGAATTTTTGTGAAAAATATAATTGAGTGTAACATTACTGAAGGCAATTTCTGTAAAAATAAATGGTGATTTTTTATAAAAGAAATTTTTGCAAATTGTCATATTTGTTTTTGATTTTGGTCCTAAAGCTGTTTGCGAATAATTATATCTTGGCAGGTGCGTAAATAGCTCGAAGAGGTTTTTTTATGGAACTTTTTAAATTGATTTTCGGAAAATGTTTGTACAACAAAGCTATTTTAATGAAATATGGTACAGATAGTACTATATAGGTTATACTGCCAACCAAATGTCCTTTTAAAAACAAAACACATTTGCCTTAAAAAACATTTTTACGAAAATTCGCTACCATAACGCACTTGCTGCATCCAGACTTTTTTTCGTCTTTTTTAATTCCGATATTTTCCAGGTGGGAAGTTTTAATTGGCACACCCTATATACACTTTATATATGTATAAACCCTTCGCTGGAAAAGTATATGTACTTACTGTTTTTTGCTTGTGAAGACACTCAAGCTCTCTAGTTTCACATCGTAAAAACGATCAGTTATCGCCTGATCTAAGATAATTTGTTAGTGCTTTGTTTGGAAGCGGCGATACGAGGAGCATAGCATGCATATCATGGCAGAAGTAGCAACAGTAGAAGAACTGTGAAACTGTTTAACGTTCACCGAAGCGGTATTACTTGAACATAGGCTACAATCCAAGAATCCTGCTATCTCCGAGGGGATGTATTTATATAAAATAGTTGACGGTTGAGAGGCATGGCACACCGTGGACCGTCGGTCGTCGTCATCAAGTGGAAGGAACACCGACAAGAAGTTGGTTCAGTGATAGCAGCACACGGGGTTGCCCGGTTGTCGACCCCGCGAGTCCGGCCAGTGGCGGCCGTGCGAGGGTGGATGAGAACTAATATTTAAGAGGGTGAATGTAACGCATAAATTAGCTGTTGAGTTGAAGACAGTACTAAACTGTACCTTTATCAGTATTAGTGAATTTTCTCTTAAACAATTCACTAAGACGACTTTTGAATTTAGAAGAGAATTCTAGGTATTACACCGATAACTCAAAAAATAATGGGGCGATTTTGATCAAATTTGGTACGTACCTTCCTTTTGCAAGTAGCTTGGATAAGTTCGTTATCCAGGAAAATCGGCCTAGGTTTTCCCGTAAAACTTTGTATTTTCTTTCGGAAAATTTTTATATCCCCGGAAATAACAAAGTAAGGGCAACCAAATTTGGTACACGTGTTTGAATAATAAAAAGTGAACCATGTACCAAAATTTTGATCTCTAGGTTAAAAGACAAAAAGTTATGGGCATTTAAAGAAACAAATTTGTGGTTTTCCTCAAAACGTCAAAATCGCGATTTGAAACGTCAAAATTGGCAATATCTAGGCAAAGAACCTTAAACAAATACGTGCTATGTAAAAAAAATGTTGCAAGAAGAGTGTTTTCTCTCATATTTTAAGTTAGTTTTCGAAAAATATTTGCCCTTTTTCCAACAACAAAGTTATTTTTGTAAAATATGGTACATTGTTTCTACTATATAGGTTATACCGGTAACCAAATTGTTGTGTGCTTACGATAAAGAGACATATTGGCTATTAAGAATATTTTTATGAAAATTCATTTCAACAACGCACTTGCTGCGTCCAGACTTTTTCATTTATTATGCTTATCAAGCTTATAAGCATTATCGCAAAGTCCGGACGCAGCAATTGCGTTAAGGTAGCGAATTTTTAAAAATATTTAAAATTTGTATAACTCAGTTTCTTTTTAAATTGGCAGCCTCAATTTTGGCATATAGTAAAGTCTCTCTCAAAGCTACATGTTCATTGAATTTAACCAAAAAAGCTTGATATTTTTCAAAAATGTTGATTTTTTCATGTCCCGAACATTGGCAACAAACTATATATGTAAGTGTTAACGAATTCTATTAATCACCTATTTAAGTTATCGCTGAAATAAATGTACAGGGTGATTTGCAAGGCAATCGACTCCGAATAGATGGGTGTAAAGGACCTCTAAACTTGCCGATATTTTGTATGAATTTTTTCTGATGCCCACGGTGGTTGAGATATTAGCCTCAGAAGTTTTGTTGAAATTAAAAAAAAAAGCATTTTAGCAATGCCATAATGTAAAACAACCAAATGTGAACAGTTTAATTTAACTTTCGACGAAGGGTGCATTTATGTGCCCGAGAAAATGGGAGCCACGTTGAACAATATGCTTAGTTTTTTTATGGCTATTAATTTATTAGTTTCAAATAGTGTTTATTAACTTTTAAATATGTTTTCTTAACATGTAATAAAGCAACATCGTTTTATTTCTTCTCCGCTAAAGCCTTAATGTGGATATTGACAGACTTAATCGTCGCCTAGTACTACAAAAGCACATAATTTATTTTTGCTCGATTTAATTTTTTTTATTTCAACAACACACCACGAGGGCTCACAACCTAAATACTATCGTACGGTGGGTGTCGACAAGGAGGAAAGAGACAACTTGTTAATTCTGGACTTGAAGGTTTGGAGGTTCGGGGGAGAATGAAAAACATGTGCCGGCAAGGAATTCCACAACTTGGAAGTCCTCGGGACAAAAGAGCGGGCATGACCAGATGTTCTATGTCTGGTGACCTGAACAGTAAAAGGGTGCATTCGCTATTTTCCCTTGATAGATCTGTTGGGGGCAGCAGGTGGAGGAACTATGGAAGGAAGCTCCTCTGAGCAGTGCCCGTGCAGATATCTATAAAATAAAAAAAGAGAGAGGTATCCAACGGCGCGTCGGTGGGCAAGGGATGGCAGCCTTTGGGTAAGAGTAGCGTCACCGATGAGAGCTATAGCTCTCTTTTGAATGGAGTCCAGGATAGCGAGTGTAGAAGCGGCAATGGCACCCCAGATGTGGGAGCAGTATTCGAGGTTTGGCCTTATTTTTGAAGTGTATAAGGTATAGAGATTAGCTGGTGAAAAGTATTTGCGCGCCCGGAAGAGGAAACCTAATTTCTTAGCAGCCGCTTCTGCAATTGATGTGACATGTTGGTGCCAATTGAGATTTCGATCCACATAAATGCCAACAAGTCAAAAGGACTCATTACTTTGAATAACTTGGTTGTTCATTGTGATGGGTATAGGGCTGGTGCATCTCTTATGAGATAGAAACCAAGACTGATGTTTGGTATAGTTGAATTGTACAAGATTTCTACTTCCCCAGTCTAATATTTTTTGGAGATCTACAGAGGCATAACCCTTCATGAGTCTGCGATCCTCATCTAATTGGGCTAAAGAGACAGGCTTAGAATATTGTATATTTGAGTGGAGGGTGCTGTCATCCGCGTAACTGTGAACTGGGTAGGATGTGCTAGAGAGGAGGTCATTGATGTGGAGAAGAACAAAGTAGGGGCTAAAGCTAAAGCTATTTCTATTGCTGTTATTGTTTTAGTTATTTTATTTTTATGATTGTTATTACGGTTATCATTGTCTCAATTAAGTAATTTTATTTTTTATGTTAAATATTGACTTACATAACATAGACATTTTAGGAACGTAATATGTCATTTTCCAAACAAACAAAAAAATTACGAATTAAAATGGCTTAACGTAGCAACGACATTTTATTTATAATTCTCATTGCTGTCTATAAATGTTTTCTATTTCCTTTTGCCTAACGATGCCGTAAAATTCGAAGCCAATTACAGATAAGATAACAAGCATTTGTGAAGACGGAGAAAAATCTTTACGTCGGTATTTATTTCGGACCTATTTGCAAAATTGGTATAAAATATATACATATTTATTCAATATGTTTTTTTTAACATAGAATGCATTAAGTGAAGATTGGAACCCGTGATGAGCACATATTTTTAAAGATCTGACTATCGTTTCACTAACAAGTTAAGCGTCATCATAGAAGTTTAGAATTTTTCATCCTCTAATGACGCTAACCCTGTTAGCGAAACGATCGTCAGGTCTTTGAAAATATGTGTTGTGGTGATTTGGGTTCTCCAAGTGTACTGATAGAATGTATATTAAGTATCATTTTTAGAAGAACAAATGTATAAGTATAAATGTACGTTTATGAAAACAGCTCGTTAAATTTGCTAAAATACTTTGACATGCAACAAAATAGTGGCAGTTCTCTACGTTCTGCGATCAAACAAATTTCACCCCACGATTTTTAGGTATATTACTAAGACTCACGACACGCCACTGTGCGCAGTATCTACCCAACGGTGCGTGCGGCTCCCCTCACCCCTGATGGGGCATACAGAGCACAGTGAGATGCTCCCCGGACCCCCTGGAAGCTTTTACACCACGCTTGGACCTACACACACGGAACGGGGCCGATGACCATTGTGATGTCACCAAGACCACAGATCTATATATCTCTTCTTCAACTATACGGAGAGATCTGCCGTGAAATGGGATTTCGAAACAGCATACGTGAATGTGTGTGTGTGTGTGCGTGTGTGTGGATTAGATTTCAGAATACCCACAAGGAGTGTACTGGACACACCAGATCATTTAGAGGAGATTAACTGTATATGGCATGACAATAGATGCAGAAGATTCGGCTAGAGAACGTCGTTTAATACAGTGTTACTATAGGATAATATATTATTTCCTTTTCGTGACAACATGAAAAATTTCGTTGTGGTCGTTGCAGCATGGTACTCCTATAGCTATTTGGCATATAATTTTTTGCATCCTAAATTGATCACCTAATGATGCTATTACAATTAATTTCAAATGTCAATAAACCCAAAAAGAGTTAGATCTTTCTAAAAGGAATGAATGGTGTATGTTATAAAAAATCTCTGGACGCAGCAAGTGCGTTATGGTAGCCAATTTTCTTTAAAATATTTTTAATAGCAAATGTCTTTCTTTGACGAAAGCAGGCATCAAACATGGTTGCCTATATAGTAGAAACAATGTACCATATTTCATCGAAATAAATTTATTGTTTGAAAATATATAAACATTTTTCAAAAATCTAGATGCAGCAAATGTGTTACGGAAGTGAATTTCCATAAAAATGTTTTTAATAGCAAATGCGAGCAGGCATCAATCTGATTACCGGTATAGCCTATGTGGTAGTAACAATGTACTATATTTTATCAAAATTACTTATGGTTTGAAAATATACAAAAATGTTCCGAAAATAAACTTAAATGTTGGTTTTCTAACCAACAAAGCTTACGTTAATAGCAAATTGTGTTATGGAAATTTGAAGGATTTAATGAAAATTCGGTAAATTTGCAGATTACCTCCGGAACGCTTTTCAACAAATTGTTTGCAGATACATTACTAGGACCCCACCTGGATGCACAAACCACAAGAAAATTTTCTTGTTCACACCCCCAAGGAAGTTATGGGACTGTGAGTGAGTAGGGGTGCTGGGCGGGGTAGGTAGTAAAAAGGAAATATGAGCAGAAAATTTGAATAAAACGGGCTTGAAAGCTATCTTTTTCACATCTTGAAGCCATATCCCCCTTAAACTCTGCCTACCTCGCACAGCGTCCCTATTCACTCCCACCTGGATGCAGAAACCACAAGAAAAATTTCTTGTTCACACCCCCAAGGAAGTTATGGGACTGGGAGTGAATAGGGACGCTGTGCGAGGTAGGCAGAGTTTAAGGGGGATATGGCTTCAAGATGTGAAAAAGACAGCTTTCAAGCCCGCTTTGTTCGAATTTTCTGCTCATATTTCCTTTTTACTACCTACCCCGCTCAGCACCCCTACTCCCTCCTGGTCCCGTAACTTCCTTGGGGGGTGTGAACAAGAATTTTTTCTTGGAGTTTGTGGATACAGGGGGGTGCTAGGCAGATTGGATTCTAGGCAGGTTTCTGAAAACAGTTTTTTGAAAAACGTTCGAGAGCTAAACTGCAAATTTACCTAAAATTCGCTATCAAAACGCACTTACTGCGTCCAGATTTTTTTTCTTACAAACGCATCATATTTCGATAAAAAATGCAAAAATGTATTAACGAATTTGTCCTACGAAAATTAGCTAAAAAAAATTATAGACCCTACTCACTCCTGGTCCCCTAACTTCCTTGCGGGGTGTGAACAAGAAATTTTTCTTGGGGTTTGTGGATTCAGGGGAGCGCTAGGCAGGTTTCTGAAAACAGTTTTTTGAAAAGCGTTCGAGAGCTAAACTGCAAATTTACTGAAAATTCGCTACCAAAACGCACTTACTGCGTCCAGTTTTTTTCTTACAAACGCATCATATTTCGATAAAAATGCAAAAATGCATTAACAAATTTGTTCTACAAAAATTAGCTAAAAAAAATTATGTACCCCTACTCACTCCTGGTCCCGTAACTTCCTTGGGGAGTGTGAACAAGAAATTTTTCTTGGGGTTTGTGGATCCAGGGGGGCCCTAGGCAGGTTTCTGAAAACAGTGTTTTGAAAAGCGTTCGGGACCTAAACTGCAAATTTACCAAAAATTCATTACCAAAACGCAATTATTACGTCTAGAACTTTTTCTTACAAACGCATCATATTTCGATAAAAAAATCAAAAATGTATTAACGAATTTGTTTTACGAAAATTAGCTAAAAAAAAATTATACACCCTACTCACTCCTGCTCCCGTAACTTCCTTGGGGAGTGTAAACAAGAAATTTTTTGGGGACTAGGGGTGCTGTGCGGGATAGGCAGGGTTTAAGGGGGATATGGCTTCAAGATGTGAAAAAGACAACTTTCAAGCCCGTTTTATTCGCATTTTCTGCTCATATTTCCTTTTTACTACCTACCCCGCCCAGCACCCCTATTCACTCCTGGTCCCGTAACTTCCTTGGGGGGTGTGATTAAGAAAATTTTCTTGGGTTTTGTGGATCCAGGGGGGCCCTAGGCAGGTTTCTGAAAACAGTTTTTTGAAAAGCGTTCAGTAGCTAATCTGCAAATTTACCGAAAATTCGCTACCAAAACGCACTTACTGCGTCCAGATTTTTTTCTTATAAACGAATCATATTTCGATAAAAAATGCAAAAATATATTAACAAATTTGTTCTACGAAAATTAGCTAAAAAAATTATAGACCGTTAAACCATAAACTTCACTAAACCTACAATAAATATCCAAAAAGGCAATAACTTAACTAAACTGACAGCCAAAGCATCAAAGAAAGGGTCTATTTGAAATGGATATTTTGTAAATATTTTAGTAAAATGAAGGGCAATGACGGTTGAATCTGAAACTTAAGGGTTTGCAGAACAGTCTTCTTGCAACATTTTGTTTTCACAATCCGTATTTGTTTCACATTCGTTGCCTAAACATTGCCAATTTTGACGTTTAAAATTGCGAGTTTGACGTTTTGAGGAAAACTCCAAAATTTGTTTCCTTAACTGCCCATAACTTCGTTGTCTTTAAAGCTAGAGACCTAAATTTTGGTATAGAGTTCACTTTTTATAATACAAAATTTTCCGGGAAAACCTGGTCCGATTTTCCTGGCTAACGAACTTATCCAAGCCACTTGCAAAAGGAAGGTACTCACTAAATTTGATGAAGCTCGGTCCATTATCTTATGAGTTATCGGTCGGATATATATATATATATATATATATATATATATATATATATATATATATATATATATATATATATATATAATAATAATAATAATAAAATAGCCTTTATTCACACAGTAGACAATACAATACTCAAGTGCACAATTAAAAAGAACAAAAAAATACAACAATACAACGTTGTTTACAAAAACACAGTTCCATGTACATAATTAAAAGAAAAATAATAAGAAACTGTGTGAATTAGGCGAAGTTCAGACGGATGAATAATCATCCCCTGCTCTCCCACTTACGCCCATATGCAAAACTGCTAGTCAACAGCCAGCCCGGCAACCTGCTTAAACACCACGCATAATCAGCAATAGTTTCTTTTTGAAGGAACGCACAGAACAGCTCTTAACACTCTCATCAAGACCATTGTATATAGCGTATATCTGATAGGTAAAAGACCGTTTAAACAGTGTTAGCCTGTACTTAGGTGGTGAAATTAAGCCCTTCGACCGTATGTTAATGCTATGAACATCAGTTCTGTGCGTTACCTTTCTATACAAGTATGTTGGGACTCTAGACACAATAATAGAATGGAACAATGTTGCTGCTCTCAGAGTGAAACGATCACGCATATTAAGCCACTTCGCTTCATTTAGTTTATGCGAGATATGTTCGAATTTTCGAATACCATACGCGAACCTCAGACAGGAATTTTGCAGTCTCTGTATCCGATTATAATCGCAACCATCCAAGCATGGCGAATATAATTCCGAGCAATAGGCAAACTGCGAGAGGACTAAGGTATTCCCAAGCATTAGCTTAACACCAGTCGGAAGATAAGTCCTTTGCGGGTACAGCAGACGCAGGTTGTTGTAGGCCTGCTGAAGGCAGGCACCAACATGCCGCTTATATCTAAACTTGTTATCCATTATCACACCCAAGTTTCGCACCTCATCCAAAAGCTCCAGAGGCTCCCCATTGATCATGACCCTCACATTTACCTTTAAGCGCTCTACAAGAATCTGACTCCCAAACAAAATAGCAGCCGACTTCTTCGCATTTAGACACAGCGATTGGTCTTTGGACACTTTGTACAATGAATCCAGATCGGAATTCACCTTTCCCAGTGCATCCGAAAGCTCCGCGGCATTGAAGGAAATGTATATCTGAATGTCGTCAGCGTACATCTGTACTTTAGAATACTGAATGACCCTAGGGAAATGATTTACGTAAATAGCGAAAAGCAGGGGCCCAAGGACCGAGCCCTGCGGCACACCACACTCCACAAGACGAGCATCCGACTCGCAGCTGCCAACTCTCACAATAAGGTAGCGTTCTCTCAAGTAATTTCTGATCAACGCCAGAGCTTCCGAGCCCATCCCAACCGCTCTCAATATTTTCAGCAATATATTATGATTTATGGTATCGAAGGCCTTGGAAAAATCCAACAGCACCAGTAGTGTCAGCATACCCTGGTCCGTGGCCCGCAAAATGTCGTCTGTAACCCTTAGCAGTGCAGTGGCACAGCTATGATTAGCCCGGAACTCAGACTGAAAGTCAGATAAGATGTTCTTATCACTCAAGTAAGTCCTAAGCTGCGAGTCCAGCACCCTTTCCAGCAACTTTGATAATATGGGCAATATACTGATTATCCACAGTTGATTCAGCTCCGTAGGATCCGCCACCTTCGGAAACGGCAGCCCGATAGCACATTTCCAGATTTTTGGAAAATAGCCTTCCAGAATACACGAGTTGATTATGTGTGTTATGAAGCCAACTATATACCTGCTACAAAGCTTAATCATGCTCAATCCATCACATCCTGTTGCATTGGTCTTGATCGCATTTATGTGCCGTCGGATCATCGACCAAACAAAACTGAAATCCTTCCCCACCACTAATCGTCCCGAAAAATGCAGACCCATTGATGCTGCTTCCCATAGGATCCTGACTTAAGCTATTGTTCATAAAGTGATCAGCGACTTTATGGGGATCCCTGAGAGCTTGAGGTAATGTTGTCTTTCTCTTGGTGCCTATATTTAGATGTTCCAGTTCTTTGTAAACAGTCTTTATATACCCAGATTTGAATTTTTCGGATAGGTAGGCTTTCTTCTCCGTTTTGACTGTTACAGTTGCCGCATTCCGCAATCCCTTATAATCGTCCCAGGTCGCTGGACACGGATCTTTTCTAAACCTTGCCTTTGCTCTGTCTCTAAATTTCATCAGTAGGCGGGTGTTATCTGAGATCCAAGGGCTGTAAGGCTTGGTTACTCTGTATGTTCTGATAGGTGCATGTTTGTCGTATAAATCGCACAGCGTATGATTAAAAATAGCGACTTTTTCATCTATATCTGTGATATAATACATACATACCATATTTGATGCACGCAAATCCTCCACAAACCCATCCACATCAAACGCTCTAAAATCTCTGCTCGTAATGCAGATAGGCTCTAGCCTAGGCTTCCTGACATTCAGAATCGCATAGATGATGTCATGATCTGATATACTACAAGACATAACCCCAGCATCCATTATGATGGCTTTATTGGATGCCACAATGTGATCCAGCAAGGCATTACGTCAAGTTGGTTCCACTATCAGCTGACTCACACTGAGCTCATCCAACCTCCGCCTATATGCTATTGTCTTTATGTCAGTTTCATTCAGCAAGTTTATATTTATGTCACCAAGTATAATCAACTTATTAGACACACCGAGGGTACTGCAAACAGTACCCTCCAGCTCGTCCAAGAAGTCGTTATGATTCATGTCGTGGTTCCGATACATAATGCACGCCAAGAATGTTTGAGAGTTTATGCTAAGTTTAACGCACAACTGCTCGACTCTGTCCGAGATAGGTACAATCATATACTTTATTTCATTTCTCACGTAAATAGCTATTCCCGACCCCCGGCCACGATAGCCCCTTCGAACCAATGCGTAACCGTCCACACTAAAATTCGTGCTGCTATCAGCAGTGCTTAGCCACGTTTCTGTCAGTCCAAAAATATCGAATGATTCCTGCAACACTACCTCACACACCTCCGCAAAGTGAGCCCTAAGTGATCGTACATTTAAGTGACCAACTTTTAGTTTCTTCATTATTGAATGCTTATTCCCAATTCCTACAATACTATAACACTACACTAAGCCTATACACAAAACACAAACAGAAACTACAAATTACAAGAAAAGAAAGAAGAAACATATATATATATATATATATATATATATATATATATATATATATATATATATATATATATATATATATATATATATATATATATATATATAAAAGTCATAAGAAGTACTAAATCTCCGGTAACAAATGTCTGACTTATGACAGACTATCTGGCCGCACAAAGAAATAAGTAAACAATCAATTCAAAGTGCCGACGTAGTCTACAAATAAGTTAAAGATACAAATACCTGCAACACAGTTTGTCTTACTACTTCTTCAAGGTTGTACTTGTTCTTGCTGGACTATTTGCGCTTGCTCTGGTTATATTGCGAGATAGAACCCTTTCCGTAGCGGCAGCAGCTACACTTTTAGTGGCAATCTTAATTTTACTATTTTCGAGGTTCTTCGCAGCAGAACTCAGCACATTCAAACCTGAGCCGACCGGAGATTCTACCAGGTGTGGACGGCGCTGAGTGTGGTCTAGAATCCGCTTCCGAGGTCTGGCCCTCTTCAGTCACATCGAAGTCTTCCAGGTCTCCAGGTAGGTATACCTCACCATCAATACAAAGCCTTCCGTGTCTTATTCGTGCGTTTTTTCCGTTCTGCCTTGCTAACTTGAGGTGCTTTATGAGTATACTACTCTCTTCCCTCTGTTTTATCGTTAAATCATGTGCTATATACAAAGGTGTACCCTTTAATTTGCCGCTGTTTCTCAACACTTCAGCCTTCTTCAATTGGGATAAGAACTCAATTATGATGGGTCTACGTGCTTCCTTCTGTCCACGACCCACGCAATAGATATCATTAATATCTTCGAGTTTCACGTTTACCGAAAGTGAATGATTCAGCTTCTGCAGGATGAACTCTTTCAAGTTGCCATAGTCTCCATATTCAGCCCTGTCCAACCCAAATAATACGACATTATTTTTCCTAGATTTTCTCTCCCAAAATTCAACTCTGGTACGTAAATGTTTATTCTCTTCTTCTAACAAAGACTGTTTTTTATTAGCTTCCTTCAATTTACTTAATAGATTTGCCTCTACATTCCTAATATCGTCCCTAATCTTTGATATCGCCAACAGTAAGTCGCCATTCGTAATCTCTTTATTGGGCATAATAAAGTCCTCAGTGGATACGCACCTTTATGAAAAATATACTTTCTTATCTCACACAGTTTATCTCCTTCCACGTAGATACTAAAGTAAACGATCTTTATTATTCTAACTTAGATTCGGTTTTAATTATTTTTTAATCAATTTCCTTCGTGAGAAATACAACAGTTTGATAGAATGATGTTCAATCTGTGACTCACCCAGGTCTGACAAATTTACTATCGCCACAAACCACTTAATTTTTATTCTCAAGCTAAGACAACCGAGAAACCTACTATCACTCCAATATATATATATATATATATATATATATATATATATATATATATATATATATATATATATATATATATATATATACAGATCTTCTCATTAGCGAATTAAAAAAAAAATCGCTAATGCGCAAGATACATCTGCAAGGCATAGGTATTCTCTGATATCGATGTTCGATAATTTTACAACATAATTTTGTTGCTAAGAGCGGTCTACGTAGCTATTTTTAACCGACTTCAAAAAAGCCTCGACGCAGCTGGCACAAAATATTTTATTATAACTTTGGTTTCTTGTCACATAGAAACCTAAATTTTAGTGTATAGTTTACTTTTTATATCGTAAACCTACCTACCAAATTTGGTTATCATAGCTTTTTTATTTTTTTAAGTTAATTTTTTTTTTTCGAATGGAAACTCTAAATTTTCCCGGAAAACCTGTCATGCCAAATTTTATGAAAATCGGCCCATTATTTTTTAAGTTATTAGTGTAATACATACATATTTGCAAAAAATTTTTTCAAAATTCAAAAGTCGAGATCTCCCCATAAGTGAATTTTTTTCTACGAAAATTCACTAAAAGGAGGTTCTATGTTCGTCTGTATATATATATATATATATATATATATATATATATATATATATATATATATATATATATAATGTATGTTTACCGATATTTTCGTCAATTGTGGCCCAATTAAAAAATATATTTTTATGTTTAAAGGGGTACACTCCTGAGGTGGTCCCATTTTTTTATATATCTCAACAACACACCACGATGGCTTACAACCTAAATATTATCGTACTATGGGTGTCGACAAGGAGGAAAGAGGCAACTTGTTAATTCTGGACTTGAAGGTTTGGCGGTTCGGTGGAGAAGGAAAAACATGTGCCGGCAAGGAATTCCACAACTTGGAAGTCCTCGGGACCAAAGAGCGGGCATAACAAGATGTTCTATGTCTGGTGACCTGGACAGTAAAAGGGTGCATTCGCTCTGTTCCACTGGTAGATCTGTTGATGGCAGCAGGTGGAGGAACTTTGGAAGAAAGCTCCTGTGAGCAGTGCCCGTGCAGATATCTATAAAAGAGAGAGAGAGAGAGAGAGGGGTCACCAACGGCACGTCGGTGGGCAAGGGATGGCAGCCTTTCGGTGAGGGTACGGTCACCGATGAGACGTAAAGCTCTCTTCTGAATAGAGTTGAGGATAGCGAGTGTAGAAGCGGCAGCGGCACCCCAGATGTGGGAGCAGTATTCGAGGTTTGGCCTTAGTTGTAAAGTATATAAGGTATAGAGATTAGCTGGTGAAAAGTATTTGCCAGCCCGGAAGAGAAAACCTAATTTCTTAGCAGACGCTTCTGCAATTGATGTGACATGTTGGTGCCAATTTAGATTTCGATCCACAGAAATGCCAACAAGTGAAAAGGACTCATTACTTTGAATAACTTGGTTGTTCATTGTGATGGGTCTAGGGCTGGTGTATCTCTTATGAGAAAGAAAGCAAGACTGAGATTTGGTGGGGTTGAATTGTACAAGATTTCTACTTCCCCAGTCTAATATTTTTTGTAGATCCACGGAGACATAACCCTCCACGAGTCTGCGATCCTCATCTAATTGGGCTAAAGAGACAGGCTTAGAATATTGTATGGAGTGGAGGGTGCTGTCGTCCGCGTAACTGTGAACTGGGTTGGATGTGCTAGAGAGGAGGTCATTGATGTGGAGAAGAAACAAAGTAGGGGCTAAGGCTAAACCTTGAGGAACTCCTGCATTAATTGGATACAGTGCAGAAGAATGGCCATCCACAACAACAGAAATGCTTCGGTTGGAGAGGAAATTTGCTGTCCAGGTGCAGAGTTTTGTTGGTAGGTCATAGGTCTGAAGTTTATTAAGCAGCGCTGCGCGCCAGACCTGGTCGAATGCTTTGGATCTGTCTAGAGCGACAATCTGGGATTCATCGTGTAGTTCCATAACTTGTTCCAAGAATGGGTGACAAAGGAAAGGAGATCGGCAGTTGATCTGCGCTGACGGAATCCATACTGCCTGTCGTGGATTAGACTGTGTTTTTCAGGAAATTTTAGTAATTCGGTGTTTATATACTTTTCCATCACTTGAGAGATGACTGAAAGGAGAGAAATAGGCCTGTAGTTGCTAGGAAGCGCTTTGGATCCTTTCTTGGGGACGGGTTGTACTCGAGCCGTTTTCCAGTTACTAGGGAATATGCCTCTATTGTAAGATGTCTGAAACAGACGAGTCAGGACAGGAGCAAGTTTTGATGCGCATTTTTTGAGAACAATTGCTGGGATCTCGTCAAGGCCAGAGGCTTTACTGGTATTAAAAGAAGACAGCATCTTTCGTACCTTTTTTAATTATTACAAGTCTAAACATTAGATATGTCAGGTTTTGCCTTTAACCCATTTTTAATAATTTACTAGAGCATGTACATGTAAAAGTTAAATGGCACACGCTGTATACGCAGTTTTGTACTGACAATTGAAACAACTTGCCGCAAAATATAGTGCTTTTGTTTCAGTTTATCAACACTGGGCATTCTGATCAATGTTGGTCAGCAAAACTAGCTACATATCATAAATTTAAGGTTTCGAATTTAACACATAATGGCATGTGTTGTATGTAGTGCTTGTGTTTCAGCTTGGTAACACTGTAAAACATTGGACATCAGAACTATAAATCTAAGGTTTCGAGTTTCATTATTCCAGTCAAAACATTTCGTCAGTCGCATTTTTCGTTCTGTAATTACATCATGGTTAAAATTAAACCATATTGAATGAAAGGATTTCTAATGACTATGCATTTCAAGAAAATTATCGTTCGACTGGCTACGTGACACCAGCGATATTTAGGGTTTCTCCAAATGGAACATTTTAGGTCCATGTGTGGCGATGAAAGAACTAATTCACAGAGAAGACGATAAAAAATGCCAACAAAACAATATTAGTAAAAATTGAGTGGGTATCACGTTTACCAAAAGCTGAAGGTCACGTTTTTAAAATAATCACATTTAAGCTGACCAAACGAAACAAGAATAAAATTAATAACAACATTACTTCGCTGTATATTTAAGAAGTCTGGTCCTGTTGTAGTAGTTCACGTCAGCGAGGTATAATTAAAATCAGGAGGGCTTTGAAATATGGGTCACTTACATTCAAGTGCTCCTCAGATTCATGTCGGCTGTGAAACGTATGTAACATAGGTACCCAGATGACTAACTACAAGTGGCGTTTAGAATGTTAGTCGAAAAAGCTACAGTGTGTGGGTGAACTAAGAATAATTCATATATTTTTTTAGTTTGACAGTTTATTGATACAGAACTTATAATTTCCGATGTGGTGACATCATGAGTTTAATGACGTTCCAAATCTCTAAAAACGTAAGAAGATTTATTTTAAAATAAGGAAAAACCCCTATGACAGTTTAATTAGATATAGTTGAAGGATCATATTCAGGGGTTAAAACCTAGGATACAAAGTTGGTTGTGTCCGAAACTAGGTTTCCGGTAGGTTGCATGTAAGTGTTAACAATATATCAAGCAGCTACATAAAGAGTCTTGGTCTACCAAGCTGGTGTCCAGCATTAAAATACTTGAGGTACATTAAAGCCATGTAAAAATTGAACTGACAATAATCAAAGGTTAAAAAATAGCGTTAGCATATTAAAAGAACCGAGTCCTACAATAATGACGCTCAAAAGAGGCAAATGTAAGTTAAAATATAAGAGACGCAGGAACGAATACAATATAAAGCCAAGGCCAGTTGAGCAAAACTTTCAGATAACATTTTAACAAACCAAATCAGAAAGAAACGCCTGCCTTGCTGATAACTTTTTTTTCTCCCTCAGGGCTCGTCGGCGTCTTTGCCGCCACGATATCCGATAGCACTACAGCCTTTGGCTTATTGTGCATGCCCTTAGTTTTTTCTACTCCACCCATTCCAAAATCACTGTGCCTTGAACTAGTCTGCACAGCGATTGGTAGGGTGAAGTTTTATATTGCTCTGTCTCCGGTCTAGACTGACCGTAGATCAGTTGTCTTTTGCGGCCCAGAGCTTTACACTCGCACAAGATGTGCTGGGCTGATTCCTGCCCCTCGCCGCAGAGTCTGCATGCCAGGTCCCCCTCGAACCGCCCCATTTTATGCAGGTGTTTCTTGACGGCCATGTGTCCCGTCTATGTATGTCCATTCTGCTGTCCGAATGCACATACGAGTAAAACGCGACCGCATGGAGACCTGTTATGACGTGCGAGCTAATTCAACTGGTTTTAAAGAAGAAGATAGTGTGTAGTCCTACAATCCAGTACGGCACAAGGGACGGTCACCGAAACTACAGAGATTATGGGTGGGTCCGTATAAAGTGGTCAAAAGGATCAATGACGTTGTTTATCGCAATCAGGGCAGCCCGAAGAGCAAGATGAAGGTGGTCCATAGGCACAGACTTACTCCATACCAAGAAATGTCAGAATTCGACCGGAACGATCGAATGTAAGAGGGGGGCAGTGTCACATCAGTCTATGAGAATTAAACTTATGGACTTTGTTACCTCTATGGTCAGAGGCCGGTTGTAAAGTGCGTTGGTAACAGCGAACACCCTGGAATGAAATTTCCAGAAGGAACCAGAAGTGACAGGTGTAGAACAGTGTAGCAGGTCTAGAGTCTCTATGGACAGTATAAGTAGGCGAGCGGCACATAGAGTAAGTTAGTTCAGTATTGAGTTAATGTTGGTGCAGAATAAGTGATCATAGAGTATTAAGCGAATCAGTGTAGTGTGAATTGATGCGCCGTCTTGCTAATCCCATCTGGGTGAGCGCTGGTTGATTTTCCTGCGCAGCATCCTCAGTGGGTGGAGCTCTTGGTCTTACTAGGCTCCCCTGCTGTTGATTTGGGCTGTAATTTCTTACATGACCGGAGCCCCCCTCATCAGCAACCCGCAGCCGTATTATTATTATTACTACTGTTATAATAATAATAATAATAATAATAATAATAATAATAATAATTTTATTGTTCTATAATAAACAAATACAGAGAGAATGTTCAAAGGTATGGATACAGTAAACTTAAAAATGATCACACAGCTGTGGTAAATAAGGATTGTCATTACATTATATATTACATGACATCAATGCACCAATTTAATATTTTGAGTGGTTGGGCCAATTGCATTCATCCATGACGTCAATATGCAACTACGATAACTAATCTTCTAATATATTTATGATTATTTTACGTGCATTCTGTATATAGCGCATGCTGTATGGAACAGAACGCCATGTAAGATCACTTCAATAATTTCAAGAGGGTCGCGATGGGTGATGGTTATGGGTGTTGTAATTGTGACGTTTCTGAGGAGCGGTCTCCCACGCGGCCCGAGCAGGATAAATACGTATATATCCTTGAGAAAAAAACGAACATAGATTTACTATTATAAAATCTGCATGCATTGTGATTAAGATTCAGTGGAATCGATTGTATCAGTGAAATAAAAACAATGTTAACCAAGCCAATGTTATGCTTCTGGTTTTGTTCGTTATAATTATTTCACTAGGTAAACTGATTTATTGTAACGGGTTGTCATAGCTTATAATGTTAAATGTCAATTAATATTCTGTATAATTCATACCATCCAATACCTATTTAACATTAATATAGTCATCAGATAATCAGTTTTGGTTGTGGTGAAAATTTGTCCTAGACTCTTCAAATCGCATTTTTTATATTTAAAAGAAAATCTGCCTGTTTGACAAACGACAGTTAATAATATAGCGACTATGGCTAAAATATTTTCGTTTCTCCCATCAGCGCTGTAGAAACAGCGCACTTCATTGTCATTGTCAATTTATTTTGAATTTTGTTGTTTTTCAATTCAATCTTGTATTTATACAAGCTCATTTGTAGAATTTCTCTGTTTCTATTATCAAAAAAATATTCAGCTCTTATGTTCTAGCTCCTTTTAAGAAAAAACTTTGAATGCCCAAAACTCAAATTTCTAAGACTCTAGAAAATTAAAATTTGGTGAATATAGGTACTGTAAGTCTCTTTAAAAGCAACTTGTATTACAAATTTCATTAAAGTTACAAAAGCTTATCAGAAGGAAACTTAATTCACACCCAACAAGTCAATTCATTATTCAAATAACTTAGCTACTTGAACAATTAATCAACATATATTAACGTTAATATTCTTATTATTTGATTTCCATACAATCAATTACTATTTAACCACAAAACAGAACTGTCAAACCATGATAAATAAAGAAAACACGTTAATATTCTTTAGTTTCAAATTCTTAAAAAATTATATAGGTACAAGTCGTTATATCTATTTCAATGACAATCATTTATTACCTAACCTCAAAACAACTGTCAAAGCATAATAAAAACTCTGGACTCAGCAAGTGCGTTATGGTAGTGAATTTTCTTGAAAATGTTTTTCATTGCAAATATGTGTGTTTCCTTTTTAAGAAAGCAGGCATCAATTTTGGTTACCAGTATAACCTATATAGTAAAAACAATGTGCCATGTTTCATAAAAATAACTTTATTGTGTAAAAATGTACAAAAATTTCCAAAAGTAAACTTAAAGTGTTCCCGGAAAAACTCGTTTCTTGGTCAACCTTATAGGTTAATAGCAAATTGAGCTATTCAAATTTGAAGCATTAAATGAAAATTCGCTACCATAACGCACTTGCTGCGTCCCGAATTTCTTTTCTTACAAACATGCATCGCTGAAAAATTCAAAAATGCAATAACATAAGGCGTGTTTGATTAAAAAAAAAGAAAATTTGTATCATCAACGACTTATGGGCCATCCTGTGATTGTAGAAATATTTTTTTAAGATGTAGCTCAAGACACCCTAAAATTAATATATACAAATTTTCTTCATATCTTGTATAATAACGGATATATTGAGCTTTATTGACTTTTTACGAAAATTCGACAAAAATTATATACCATTAAACGATAAACTCTAAAGCTAAGGCTACTGCCAAGCATCAGAGAAAGGGTCTATTTGAAATGAATTTTCTGGAAACATTTTAGTAAAATGAAGGACAATGACGGTTGAAACTAAGACTTCAGAGTTTGTAAAACATCCTTTTTGAGACATTTGATTTCCATATCCCGTATTAGATTCCAGTTCTTTGCCTAAATGTTGCCGATTTTGACGTTTTAAATCGCAACTTTGACGTTTTGAGGAAAACCCCAATTTATTTTTCTTTAAATGCCTATAACTTTTTTGTCTTTTGACCTACATAGCTAAATTTTGGTAGGTACCTATAAGGATATTAACTAGCGTACCAAATTTGGTTGCCCTTACTTTGTTAATTCCGGAGATATAAATTTTTTTCGAAAGAAAACACAAAATTTTCCGGGAAAACCTGGGCAGATTTTCCTGGCTAACGAACTTGTCCAAGCCATTTGCAAAAGGAATTTTTCCACCAAATTTAGTCAAAATCGGCCTATTATTTTTTGAGTTATCGGTGTGATACATATTTATATATATAAATATATAAATATATATATATATATATATATATATATATATATATATATATATATATATATATATATATATATATATATATATATATATATATAAACATATAAAAATTGAAACTGACCCCGGATATGTGTTCTAGGGGGCCTAGTTCGCGGTCATTTGAAGAAATTTTTTCAAAATTCAAAAGTCGGGATCTCCTCATTAGTGAATTTTTTTTAAGAAAATTCACTAATAAACAAAACATGTTCTTATTCTTTAATGTCCAATTTTCAAAGCAATACACAATCATTTACTTAACCTCAAAACAGAATTGTCAAACCATATATATAACAAAACACACTATGCCATCTGGTTTCTACTTCAGATATACCCGAAGGCGGACATTATGGTGGGATCGCCACAGTTCGGGTTTGAACGTTATCGTTGAATTATGATATATGCCTCTGGTATATCTATCAATCTACGTGTGACAGGTGACTACTCTGTCTTTATCTGGCATCATACTTTAACCACTTAAGTTCTTTCAATTCATGTCTTTCAGATTTTATTTTTAATTTGGGAAAAACTAAAAATTTTATGAAACAAATTACTTCTAATTCACAACAGACTCGGTGGTTCAGGGGTACGAACGTGTGCCTCTGAACCGAAGGGTACTGGGTTCGATCACAGGGTACTGCTTTCACTTTTTCAGTACAAACTGTAACATTAACATCAACCGACGATCTGGCATTGGATTTGAGCAAGTTGAAAGTCTGCACGTTCCGCCCTTCAGAGGGGGCGTAAAGCCGTCGGTCCCGTGTCCATGCGATGTTGGGCACGTTAAAGACACATACCCTCCTTACAGAAAGGCAGGGGTTCAGCAGAATTTCCAGGATAGTGAGGTGAAACTGCACCCTGGCGTCGGTGATTGGCCATAGTCGCGGAAATAGGCCGACGTTAAAGAAACAAAACACACACAACACACACTAATTCACAACAGAGGTGGATTTACTTCATTTCTAGCTACATGTAAAATCTCATTCCAGTTAACTTAATACTTTCAAAAATATAGCGTATTCAAAAATATTTTTGTATAATTTTTGGGGAAAAATATGTCCGTTATAGCTGATTGACGAACTCGTCTGCGATTGTAACGAAATGAAGGCTTGTTCTAAGTTTCGTTCAAATCAGTTGAGTATTTTATGTTATTGCTCACACACACACACACACACACACACACACACACATATATATATATATATATATATATATATATATATATATTATATATATATATATATATATATATATATATATATATATAATACTGAGCAATGAGTGGGACTACTGTACACAAAGTCTACCTACGTAATATATTGTTTGATGTCATATCTACAATATATATATATATATATATATATATATATATATATATATATATATATATATATATATATATATATATATATATATATATATATATATATATATATATATATATATATAATATATATACGTCAGAAATGGGTTTTAAAGGCACTAATCCATGCGTATTTGGAAAAGAAATCGAAAATTTAAAACTCTCTACTTCTAAAAGAGAAATTTCACTTATGAAAATTCGCCAGAAGCAAAGCATCCTATTCATTTACTTTATTTTGGTTTTCTTCTCATTGGCTGATGTGTGACTATACGAATGTGTCCGAGGATTGCGGATTCTAACACAATTGATCCTTGCTCCAAGACAATTAACGCAATTAGCCATTCGGTTTTTTTAACCTATTTTCTGTAACTGCATGAATTAGCGGTAATGTTATGTATCGTATAGTCCCATTGGTGGTGTGCGTTTAAAAGCCAGTGTCGTCAGAACTGGGGCAAATATGTTACATTCATATTATTATGTGTAACCATTTTATACCAGCATCTGAATTAGATGGAAAAAATGATAAGATTGATGTTGCTGTTAGTTTATTGATCAATAAATTATACAGTCCATCTTACAAAAAAAGTTATAAACTTGTGACTGCAACGGATGCACTTTTAGCTTGATTATAGTCCAAAACTGAAGTAGTTCTAAATCCTTTTGACAGTGTCATTATTTACTTCAAAATTTCGACATTCCGACTTTTGGATTTACTCGGCCATATATAATTTTGTGTTACGAGAAATATCTTTTACACATTGTCGTAAATTCCATATTACATCACACTCAAAACTATTTTGTTGTTGTTTTGTTTCAAAACATTTAACAATTGTACTATAACTCACATTTTGAAGCGTCACTTTGGCATGATGAATTACTAAGTGAAAATTGGAACCTGTGATGAGCACTGATAGTACACTTGGAGCACCCAAATCACCACATTTTAAAAGACCGGGCGATCGTTTCACTAACCAAGTTAGCGTCATCCGAGGATGAAAAATTCTAACTACTTATATACCGGATCTTAGGTAAAGAAACGGAACCGAGAGGGGAACTAGTCGCAGGCAAATTCTGCAGTATATTGTATTTTTATCGCCGGACGAGGTCTTTGAACAGTCTTTATTAACTTATCTAAAAGGTGTCCATCTCTAATAATTTTGGGAAGGTCAACGGCAACTAAATTAACATGGTTTCGTTTTGCGGAAATACCTGTATTCTTATGTTGTCTCTAGGACGTGTTGAAACGTGGGAATTTATTTTACAAAGCAATCGATCAGGTGGCTTGTAACCGGCGGTGGAGAAACTTTCATACATTTTTTGTTGTAACTATATTTCGCAATATATATATATATATATATATATATATATATATATATATATATATATATATATATATATATATATATATATATACTCTCGAACGCGTTTAGCTGTCCTGGTTGTCTAAAGTTTTTTATTAAATTTAGATTATCTTCATTAACGTGATGATTGTTATCCCAATTATGTCGGGCGACGGAAGATCCATCTATAGTTCAGTATCGTAATTGGGCTAAGTGTTCTTTGAATCTAATTCTAATCGATCTTTTTGTTTGTCCAACGTACTTAAGATTACAATCTATACAACTTATTTCATAAATTACCGACATTTTGGGCATGCTATCCTTGTCTTTTGGGTTACCTAGCAAGTTTTTTATATTTTTTGGTCGAACATGTTAGCTGCAAGTTGGCTTTTTTTTAAATTCTATCTAGACTCCTTGTGATCCGAGGTTCAAATGGCAAGCAAACAAAGCTTTTTTCGGACTTCTCTCTTCTAAACGTCGTTGATTCCGTCAACATTTTCTGTGTTTTCTGTTTGTTGATTAATTTTTTCACTAGGAAATCATATTAAGAACGTGGCCGAATATAACGGATACACTGCTTTCTTTACCTAAGATCTGGTATATAAGGTGATGTTAGTTTTTAACGTAGTTAGAATTGTTTATCCTCAGATGACGCTAATTTGGTTAGGGAAACGATCATCAGGTCTTTTAAAATGCGTTGTGGTGATTTGGGTTCTCTAAGTGTACTTATGATGAACTAAGATGACAAGAAAATAAATGCTTTCTAATTACGAAATACTTCAGTAATGCTTGAAAAAATGAATCTAAATACGGGTTCTACGGATTCTAATTAACGCGGGTAATATTTTGGAGGAGAATAAAAACGCATTAAACCTTATTTGGACATCTCTTACAGCTTTTTAATCATGTATTTCTTCAATTTTCAAGAATTCTACCAAAGTGGCCATATCTTTAAAAGTATGACAGATATTGTGTTACTTTTTATATCAATTTTACTCTATGAAGGTACTTTATATTATACTCAATTTTCAATGATGTTGAGACTTTCTAAAAATTGTTTGAAATGAGCGCGAATTACGGCCCCTAGAAACCATATCCATATATATATATATATATATATATATATATATATATATATATATATATATATATATATATATATATATATATATATATATATATATATATATATATATATATATATATATATATATATATACAGTGGAACACACTTATGGAATAAAATACATTATTTAGCAAAAAATAGTTTTTGTGGAAAACGCTGAGACACGTGAAGTTTAATTTGTCGAACATTATCTTATAATCGTTGTTAAAAAAATTAAACTCCCACCATTTTACCCCCACCACTTTATCCTTTTTTTTTTAAATAGCAACCCTACATTTTTTCATCACAATTCGATGGATCGCATTTTTCTGAATGCGGAGATACCCCATATGTATGGTCTAATGTTACACTTTTCAATACAGGGTGGAAATGTAATACCGGAATCTTAAAACTAAACAGTTTACCCTGAAATTCAAATTTCGAAAATAAACTTAATAGAAACGTCCCTTTCTTATAATAAATGTTCAAAATGTTCTCCATTCACTTGCACACAACGAAATAATCTGCTCTGGAATTCTTCATTGTCTCTTATCATAAATTTCTTATCCTGTCTTTTATCTAAAACGTAATCGGTATCATTACTCGTTTCTTATTAACTATCAATTTCTGTCGGTTGGTCTGTATGTCTGTCTGTTGCTATCCACGATAACTTCAGAACAAATTGAGATATCGTCTTCAAATTTGGTAAACAGTAAGCACCCGACAAACAAACGGTTCGGATTGTTTTTGGGTTAAATCGCTCTATAAGGTAGGGGATGAATGGGGGGACTATTTGGTGGAAAGTGACATTTTTTAAAACTCGAGTAATATAACGTTTTACGGTTTGCTTATTAAAAAAAACATCCAATTTCATCAAACACCTGTTATTCTGTGCTGAAATTAAATTAGAGGTTGAATGTGCGGGGGTGGAATATCGGTGACAGAAATTTCGAATATTTTTTTTAGTAAAACGGCGTATACAGTCTCAAAACATATAGAAAACTTGATTCTGGAACGATTTTTTTTGTACGTCGGTCTGTTAGTAGATACAATAACTTTCGAACAAATGGAGATATTATCTTCCAATTTGGTTTCCAGTTAGCACCCGACAAAGTAAAGCTTTGAATTGTTCTTGGGCAAGATCGCTTCAGGGGGTAGGTGATAAATGGGTGGCGACGTGGTGTAAATTGACTTTTTTTTTCAATAGAACTCGAGTAATACAACGTTTCTGAAGTTTATAGGTACAGGAACACGAGTATTTTCTTTGTTGTCAAGCCATGGACCCTAAATTCATTCCATGAGAATGTTTTGCTGAAGTCAGTAAATTATCACACCTATGTGGAAGATATGATTCAATTTGCAGCACTATTTTAGTTTGGTGTAGCAAAGTTCTTCAAACAGATGAATTCCTTTTTTACTGTTAATTTTTGCGATAAATTTTGAAACCTCAGCATTTTTCAATAGGTAATCAAGAGATAGCCTCTACCTCCTATAAAAAATTTGGTTGTTGCAACTGTCACAGAAAGGGGGTTTCATATAGTGGGTTTTTTACGTTGCAGGATATCATTTTTTAATTTAAAACGGATTTTTTATGAATATGCACAAAAATTAAGATACTGAATGTATTCCACTTGGCCGTCCCACACTGTATATATATATATATATATATATATATATATATATATATATATATATATATATATATATATATATATATACAAAGTCAGGTGATAGTGGACTTTTCCTTTACGTGATAGTAAAGGATTTTTTCACGCCCGAGGAGGTACCACCCCTTACATCTAGTGGCCGGTGAAGTCCCAACGGACGTTTCCCGTTCTGGTGTATGAGTCGGTCTCCTTTATAAACAGAAATGATAATGGCTTCTCCTTGTACAAAAGATTCCGGAGATAAAATACCCATCCATTCGGATCTCCGGGAGAGGGGTGTGCAGGGGGCGCCAGCATCAATATTTAACATATCCTTCTCGAATATGTGTGGCCTAAATTTTAACCTGAACTCCGTCCACCATTTTCTCCAGGGTAATAGACTCCAACTCCTCTTCCTCACCAAAACCCAAAACAGCCACTAATTACCTTAATTTTTCGGGTATGAGCTCCTTACTTCCTATAGATTGCATGGACGCGTGTGCGCATACGTCCGTAGCAATGTACCCTTCACCAGACTCCTCAATTTAGAAGCTGGAAGAAAAGACATACTTTGGATGCAACTGTCTCCCTCAGGGCTGCAACTTAATTCATCTGTTGCATTTACCGGTCATCTTCTGACAACAACTTTGTCTAG